>JAGDQP010018549.1:24754-35456 GCA_022664845.1 Lepisma saccharinum | reverse complement strand
GCTCTCCCAACCCGTCTGGTCAGCGTGGGAGCAGTAGACCAACTCCTCCCTTCGTGGAGAGGCCTCATCCACTAGTGGATTGAATATGGCTGTGATTTATATATATATATATATATATATGTGTGTGTGTGTGTGTGTGTGTGTGTGTGTTGCCTGGAGAAATCCATGCGTTATGTTTTATCCCCCCTGGCTAAAAAGTTTAATTCGCACACTGCCAATACTCACTTACCCGTGGCGGACTACGCTCCTAACTTTGGGAGTTTCGGGGGGCTGCGCCTCCTTTATCGTAACCAGACTTTCCGGGGACTGCTCCCCCATGGTGCAGATCTGCTACAGCTCTTACTACTACTACTACTACTCAATTGAATTGACTTTTATTTATGACCTTTCGGCATCTAAGACCCAGGCAGACTACTACTACTACCACTATTACTACTACTACTAATAATAATATAAATACTTGTACTAATACTACTGCTCAAAAACATTGAATATAAATATTTTTATTTACAACTACCTAAATTTAAATTTTAAAATTATAAACTATTTATTTATTAGTGATTCCATTGTTGTTACCATAGCCATTATAATTCACTGGAAAAATAGATGTTCGCTTTTCTCTGAAGATGATAATTTTAGAATAAAAGAATATGATAACATCCTAGTTCGGTCCATTGTCTAATCATTGTCGAAAAATCATTGCAATGCTCACGCACACATACTAGCATTCAATTATATATATATATATATATGTCTGGGGTTTAAGCCCTGCTCGCGACGTATTTTTCCTTTTTTTTTTAATTTTCTGTTGCATCTGTGCAAATGCTATATGTTACAATATGCTTTGAATGTTATTGTTTTATAGCTTTTTTCATTTGTATTTTGCTTTTTGTACCATTTATTTAAAATCTACTAATTAGCTAGAACAGATGTGTCCACATAAATAACAGAAACAATATGAAAATAAGAATAAATAAACGGTTACATTGCAATTACCGAACCAATACTAATAATTCCACGTGTATAATGCAACCGTTTATTTATTCTTATTTTCATAATGTTTCTGTTCTTCATGTGAACACACAATAATTTCCAAATAATTTCGCAGATTTTTAATAAAAATGCAAAAATAAAATATAAAAAGCTATAGAGAAATACCATTTATTTTACCTGTCGAAAGCATATTGCAGAATATAACAATTGCACAGGTGATACGGAAAAAGTAAAAAAAGAAATTCAAGTCGCGACTAGACTCGAACCCTAGACGTCTCGCACTGTTAGCTAACTCTCAGATGGGGATTAAAATAGTAACACTGTAAATACAACGGCGAAACCACCGATTGCAAGTTCCTGGCGTGGTGCAGTAGTAGTGCTTAGGGAAAAAAAACGCGTTTGAATCCCGGTGGGTTAAGATTTTTTCTTTCAAAATATATTTTTAAATGTTCATATTTATTATTAACAATTGCTTGAGCGGCTACTGAAAGCTAAAAATGTATATAAATAAACCAGGGCTGGATGCACACCGAGAGAAGTGAAGCGTGAAAGAGGGACACGGTGCGTCGGAGTGAGCTGGACAGTGTCTGCTGAGGGGGCGCAGCCCCCGGTAAGCGGTGGGCATACGTGAAAGTGATGTTAACATTCTATTCCACATGTAAATTTTCTATTTGGTAGAAGCGCCTTTACAAATAAAATTCATTTCATCTTTTCTCCAATCCCTGTGCTCAACTGATGACGATTTCAGCAATTTTTACTACTTTAATTTTCGAGTCTAACGCTCTATCGCTTGCTCCATCAGTGCTACTTGAACGAATATTTACAGTAATGCTTCTACTTTCTGTAGGCCAAATTTCGCTCATTAACTATCATTTTCTCCTTTCCTACTGAACGGAAGGTTCTTGAAAATATATTGTAGAATTTTTGTTAGATACCGTACTAATCGATATACAAGTTTGGTTACGATCTGAATTTTTGGCATCTGGATGTTTGGGTATGAATATCCTAAGAACATTTTGCAGAGAGTAATCTTGTTTAGAATTAGCCGAGGAATAGCATAGTATTCTCAGTGGGTGCGAATTTCCACTCATCTTGTACTGAGATTGAGGGTATGCCCCCTTACTCTTCATTTGTATTTTCCGAAGGAAATTCAGTTTGATTTTGAGGGGAAAAGTCCAAAATTCAATGTCAGGCGAACTAAAAGGAATGTATGATGAAATAGCATCCCAATTTCATTTAAGTTAAGATCCCTGTACTCTAAACGTTATGAATATGATTCTAAATTAGAAAACATTTTTCATATGAAATATAAGATGATGGCTTGTATTCTGAAATCCAAGATAGCTGCAACCCCAAAACGCCTATTTTGTTATTTCATGGTTCCATATGGCGCTCAATTCGATTCAGGAATAGAATAAAGTTGATTTTAAAACTCTAGAATAGTGCCATATCGAAAGCGAAGACGGCGGCAGCCCTAATCGTATTTATTCAACAAAAATATTCACAAGCATTACTGACTACGATTAAATCTGAATTGCTAGGCGTTGATACATTTCTGAAGTTCAGGTTGATTGAATACAAGTTTTTGAAAACGCAAAAGTAGCCATCACTATCTCAACTTCATTATATCCTCCTACTCTTGATTTATTCCTAAGTTCTGAAAGCTCATATTTTACACCAATGCATTACTCACCAGCAAAACTCTACAATGTTGTCGAAATCTTTCTTTTAAAATTTGATTTCTTTACAAACTAAAGTGCATATCACGAATCTGAAATAGTTTTTGCTAAAAGAAATATCGCACATCGTGAAAGTAAATATTTAAATTTCTCACAAAAAAAACTATACATTGAAGTGCCAAATGAATTGACACGTCCACCCAGGTCCTCCTGTTGCCTTGATGACTGTGCGGTTCGCCTCGGTATGGATTTTGTCAGGTGTTCAAACTATGTCTACTGAATGGCAAGTAACAAAGAGAGTAGTGCATCTTAAGCGCCAGTAGACTATTGGACTCTACATATTCTCAGAAAGGTTGTAATGTCACACAAGCTGCTCCAGCGAAAGTAGGTAGACTCATCAACAAACCAGGGGCCCATGGCACCCTGTTGCAAAGAAGGGGCTTACCAAAACTCAACGTGGCCAAACCTACCTTGGAGACAAACTGATAGTACACCACAGGAGAGGGCACAAAACAAAATAAAAAACACTATCGTACCTGAAGGGAGGGAGAGTACTACCCATCATCACCCTGCTTCAGCCACATGGAAGACAGAACATACAATAGTCTAGTACACAAAGCATACATGTAAGAAGCCCGAAAGAAGTGCCCAAATGCAGAAAGTTGGCAAAAACAGAAAGCTAAAACACGAAGAAAAGCATCCTCAAGAAAGGAGTGACGCAGGCGAGAACATCCCGCAGGAAAGCAGAACGCAAAAGCTATTTTAGTGAGCTAACGCAACTAGGCCCCTAAAATAGTACAAGGCTCAACACAGCCGCGCACTAGTTATTATTTAACACGAAAATTTGGATGTACAGAACTAATTAGACTACTCTCTAAAAAATGCTAAAGCATTGGATCAAATATCAAACTTTAACTTCATCTGCAATTACTTTCTCACATATAAATAAATTAACACTTCGCGGACTGAAATGTTGAAAGGTAAAGAACCTTTCCAGCAATACCGCAGTGATGGTAATCTATCTAAATCATGATGAAACCCCTGACACAAGAAATATCTGGCAAAAATTTTTATTTATTTTTACTTAAAATGACAATCGCAAGGCAAAAGACTGATTGTTCAATTTTCTTGAAAAAAAAAAAAGTTTCATAAGAGAATCTCTTGAACATCAAAATGAGAATTCAAGATGCTGTCAATTTCACATAACAAAAGGGTAAATTAATTATATGCAGAAAAGCTCTGTCCGAGAACAGAGAACATATTTCACATACTTATTTTTTAAAAAAGAAATAAGTTACTTTTATATTCCAAAATGTGGTAGTCATTCTATGCTTCAGTCCAGTTAAGTCAGAATTTCCACAATTACTGAAGAATAACATTTCTTTCAACGAAAATATTTTTATTTACAATGTAGCTACTGGGTAACAAATTAGTTTGATATTTTCAAAACGTTGCTAAAACATTTCGTATGTAATTTTTATTTTTAAACTTCATTCAGCGTAACCTTCAATACTGATAATACAAACATGGTCTATTAGGGTTGTATTAGGTATTAATTTACAATACGAGTTTCCATGAGCGAACTGACTTACGGTTCGCATACGTAACGAAGAATCTTTAAACTTTGCAAAATACCAAAATAAATATAGGGAAAACGTTGAATCTCACGGTTAACAAAAACGGACATGTTGTAGAGATTTCGTGCAATTTTTATATATACCAGTTTTCGGAAAAGCAAACAAAAATGCTGTATGGAAAAATAACGTGCATTCTGAAAGGTAGCAAAAACTATAGCGCAAGGTAAAATATTCAACGTAATTGAGCCAAAATTGTAATGTGCTGAAATTTAGTTACCTGAACGTAGGTGAAACAGGCTTGGGTTTCTGGGAGAGAAAGAGAAATTTAGATAACCGACCCCCGATGCCTATCAAATGAAGCAGACATTCTTACGGTGCACATCACTTCACAGAAAAAGGACACCAATTTCATATGAAGAAAACACTGAATTATTTGCACACACAGAGAAAAGGGGGTATCAACCACACTTAAATTATATTTTTATTTATGTCAGAAAAACTAAGAAAAGCCACTGAACACCACATTTACCACAACAAATCACCTCACACACTGATGAACACCACTTCACACAAACAAACTACCATAAGGATGCTTCGTCTCGTCCACTCCCGGTCAAGGTCAATATGGAGGGTGTAAGACGCCAAACAGCACCATTCGATTCACAGCCTCTTTTATAAAAGATATAGAGAAACAGCTCCCAAAAGTTGTAGTTATTTACTAATTGATGCTGCTCTATATATTAATAATCTTTCCTGACATTGGCTGCATTATCATATTGCTTTTATATAACTTTCGGAGGGAGCGTAAATTTTGCGCAGCCTTTCTTACTTGACGACCATGTTTTAACTACTGACTGGCCTCAATCAATCAGAGAAGAGAATTAAATCAGACAATCCGGATCGAAAGGGAGTGTGGCTTAATTTCACCACCAAAATTTAAACGAAAAATAAAACAACAGTCAAATCCTTTTGTTTGTTTTTGAAGATTTTCAACGAAAAAAAAATTGTTGAAGAAAATAATGAAATAAAATATGCAAAGAAATATTCAATAATAAAATGAAGAAACAATAAAGATAAAAATCCCGCCAAACAACAATGAAAGGGATGTTTTGTATGGCTAATCTTCATTGTCATATGGACAAATAAAACTCTTTGTAGAAAGCTGAAGACGACACATATCTCCGACAAAGCACGAACAAAAAAGAAAAAGAAGGCACACAAAAAAGGGAGAGGGTAAGATATGTTGCGTGCGACCAAGCGGAAATGGGTCGCTACAACGTTCTAATGGATTAAAGTCCACACAATTTACAAGTGCTCTTAAATTAATTATAATTACGCTTTCTTTGTTGTGCATCTGCACCCAGAACTTTGTGTTTTCGTAGAAGAGGCAGAAAAAGACTTTTTGCGGTGATTGCTGGAATTGTTCTTTATTTCTCGCAATAACCGATATGAACAACTATATTATTTGGAAATTCCCCCTACAAACTATCTTATTAGGTTAGTGCTGCAATCATACTTGAGATTAATCTATTTACGTTTAAAAAGATAGCAACTCAAATTAGTGCTCACTATTTAGACTTTTGGAAAAGCTACTTGATATATCCCATAATGTTTAAGATAAATCTCAATATTTACCGTTATCTGCAGACAATCGTCGAGAAACACCGAGTAGTTTCTTTTACCTTATTGGAAGGTTTCAGTTTTCACTTTTGCTGTGATTTGCGCGCACACACTTTCTTACCGTAACAACAAGTCTAATGCTAGTCAAGTATTTGCTGCCGCCATGTTGATCGCTTACATCACAGAAATATAATAACCTGCTTCTAAAGTTTTACAGTTAATTTTTCCTTCATTTTTGTTCCTATTTTACAACAACGCATGAAGTACTCATTCTGTTTTTGTTTTTTTTAAAAAAACTTGTAAAAAGACTCTCTTCCACTTCAGCCATCCAGAATTATGATAACGAAATAAAAATTGCTGAAGTGGAATATAGAAATTACACTAGTTATATGTATAACATAAACATACTTATCCTTACGTAAAATATAGTTTATTTCTAAATTAGACCTTTTGCATTCTGCCAACTGGAAATTGTCAGAAGTTTCGGTAATTAACTAGTTATAAGAACAGTAGATTACTTTTTAATATCATCTTCTATATCACTATCTGTAAAACTCAGGACTACTAAAATAATAATAATAATAATGGAATAATCTAGAAACCTGTGGGCATTTTACACTGTTACCTTTCGAAAACTAAATTAAGTGTTAGACATTGATATTATAAATAAGATGAAAGTAACGTTCTGATGCGTATTGGGAATTGGAAGCGTAATGTGTGACTAATTTTTATATGGGTTGGGTTTACATATTGGAAGTGTAACTGCTCTCGAGCACATGCATTCATAGGATCTGTTGCTAAACCTTACATGAGAATACAGTTTTAAGCACATATTTACTGTTTTTGAATTTAATACACAACACTTATACTTTTCTGAGTGTCTATTCGTAATATAAAAAGCACCATTCTATAAGCAATGAGAGGATACAAAAAGGAAGCATACATTCGGAAACTACAAAAAATAATAACTCCGTTTTATATTAGAAAACCTAAAAAAATATGGAGAGGAGGAAATTCGAACTGAGGACTCTTCATACCGTAAGTCCAAAGCCTAACCACTACGCCAAGAGGACGCTGTGGTATAACATCTTTATAGGCATTCATTGATGCACTATTTATTTGACAGTCTTCACTTCGAAAGTTAAATGAGATTTTATAACTTTTTTCGCTCCATTTCGGGGAATATAATAGTTTCTGTCACATGATTATACAGCGCATGCATTATATCTGTAAACTTTGTTTGCGTAATGTTTCATTTGAGTGAACATTTTTCTATTTTCAGTTTTAGATAGTACTAAAGATATGAACTGTTTCGGCGAGCGAAAACAATTTCCCTTTTTTTCCTCTAAATTTTCCTGCGAATTTCCCTATGTTGTCAAATTTCTGACTTTTTGACATATAAATTGTTCGACAATTCCTCAATTTTTAATTTTTCCTTTCTATTTTCGTTATTTATTAATATTTTTGTGACAGAATTTCAGGAAATATTCATTTTTACAAGTATAACAATTAAGTGAACGTCAGAATCCAAGGAGAAAAATATTATTTGTAAAAAACTGTCAAATAAAGACATGCGAAAATTTTTTTGAGCATGAGTGAACAATCCCACGTTATTGAACAGCAGGTCCTGCATACGAGCAAACAAAATTTTTATCTTCTCTACGGCTGCCTGTGGATAGCTGTTAACCTTTTGAAACTGCATTCTTCTGTTTGCTATATAACCATTAAAAAAAACACACACACATGGAATTAAGGAATATTTCATTTTCTTTTGAATTTAATGAAATCGTACCTTCGAATTATCCAAATAAAAGGTTGGAAAATTCGAATTACATACGAATTTTTAACATTGATTTCATTAGGAATTTCAAGGAGGTATAATAAACTTCTGTTCGAATTACCCAATAATTCAAATTATCCAAATTCGAATTACTGAGAGTCCACTGTATTTTCGTAACCTACTAGTGATCATACCAAATTTCGTTTTTCTAGCTTCAGCCTTTTAGGCTGTGTATTGACTACTAAAAATCTTCGTTTTTTAGGTGAGACATGACTAGTTGTTAAAGATTGTTTTTTTTTCAATCTCAAGAACGAAAAGATTTGTGCCATTGTTGGGACTCGAACTCAGATCCGGTACTTCCGAATAGGAGGAAAATAGAAAGTTAATGCTTTTAACCGCTTGGATACGTCTAATACTGAAAATGTGTTCCTTCCCGTGTATAGTTGTAATAGTGAGCAGCACTGTAAATTGAGTTTTCGATGTTTTGAGGTCCTATGGTTATAATGCCTTTGGTTCTTGCATGTTCCGTACAGTAGACTATTTTTAGAATACAACACAAGCCCAAATTTAAAAAGCATTAGAATATTTCGGCAAATAAATTTTGAAGTGGGTTTGCAGTGGAGCAAACTGTATCAATCTTCTCACATTTTCTTCTAACATGTCCTCGTTACACGAGAAAAATATTATTAAAATTTAATTTATGAAACCGCCTTTTCTTAGTACTTTATTGAATTAAATTTTATTATTCAGGCATCTAAGACTCAGGCCTCTTAATTCTTTATGTTTATAGTGTAACGAATATGCAACATTTATTTAAATTTATATTTGACTGAGTTCGAATTTCATATGCTGATCATGTTAGAAATGTGTTTTATTTATTTTAACAGAAAATGAAGTGGTATATGCTGTTGCTTTGAAAAATACTAGTGTGAAGAACGTATCTGAATACTCATATAAAACTCGCTTAGCATAAATATTGGAGTAAAGGTGGATGCTCAATGAGCATGGTTTCTTATTTCACATGAGCAGTCAGAGCTCTTCATATTCATGTTAGTAAATAATACGAGAGGTTTTCTGTAAGAATGCATAAGGACTTTAATATTAATTTTCTACAACTTATACGGATTGGAGGAATGTCGGCTACTGACGAGTACCTTAAACAAAACACATAGTACTTCTACGTTGTTATAACAATAATGAAGTATTCTTACAACAATCCCAAAGCATAGGGAACTCACCAATATACCATACAACATAAAGAACTCAGCTACCCTGCATTTAGTTTTGATAGGTGACACAATCAGGTGGTTATACTTCGAACACGCTTGGTAACTTAAATGTTCGTTTCCCAGAGATGCAATCAGAGTAAACTTCCATTGGTGGTAAATACTGTTCGTAATCGCTGTATAATAATAAAGACTGTGCGCTTATAACGTTCTATATTATCGTAGTCCGATTGAAGAATAAAAATAGTCTGTGAACCTGTTAAAGTCTAATATCGTCTTATAATGCCAAACTCTTGTCGTGAACTGGTATCGAACTAATGACTTAGTAGATAGCTCAGAACAGATTGTACTTCGAGTAATGCCGATAGAAGAGTGCTTCAAGAAACTAGAAGTCTGTACTTTTATTAAGTTCTAATTTGGTTGGTCACTCTCCATTCTCATCAACACCAGGTGTGTCTATATTCAGGAATCTGAAGAATGGAATAGGTGATAGTTATCATATCCTGTTTGTTTCAATTTTCACTGAACTATCCTTGAATTTGAACACACTTGGCCATCTGGCACACATTACTTTATTCATTATTTGTCCCTGAAGCTTAGACTCTGATCACGTGTATAACATACCAAACTATGAATCCACCTGTTGTTTATACTTAAACGGATGTCCTCTCAATACCAACTCTGATTTTCTCATACTCAAATGACCAAACAATCTAACACATGTTCCTAACATACCTATCCTTGACATATTGATCTTTAGTTAAAATGTTATTCTTTTTCTCTGCTTTAGGAATTCATATGAACATCCTATTTGGAATACTTCATATATTATTTAATTAGCCTTTCCTCCTTTCTAGTCCTGATAACATATTTTACTTTTTTTGAACATTTTTAAACTCTTACATTTTACAGTTGAAAATACATTTTGATATTCTTTACACCATTGACTAATAACTCTATGACATCTCACTTAGTAAAAAAAATGTATTTAGTTGTCTGTAATGCAACAACTGAAGACAACTTAAAACTATAGGGGAGATGCAAAAATCTTACATCTAACACACAAATGGAAAAAATAAACATACAAAAACTTATACCTATGTAAATGAAAACAAAACATAAAATATTGAAAGATTTCAAACATTAAAATATTTGAACGAATTCACTGAAAATTAAAGTTTATATTGCATCAAAAAATGTTCTGTTACTGAAATGAATTCGTTCATAATTTAAAGTGATATATACAGTATATATATATAGTCATATTCAGCCGTTTTCTATCCACTGCTGGATGAAGGCCTCCCCCTTTTCTTTCCACATATCTCGGTCTGCTGATATCCTCATCCATGTAGCTCCTGAAAAACGCTTGATTTCATCTACCCATCTTACATTTGGACGTCGTCTCGGTCGTTTCTTTTCTCTAGGAATCCACTGTAGTACATTTGTCGTCCACCTTCCATCTGTTCGTCTAGCTATGTGACCGGCCCATCTCCACTTCATCTTCTTCGCAGTCTTGATTACATCCTCTACCTTTGTTTGTGCGCGAATCCATTCGTTTCTCTTCCTGTCCCTCCTGGTTATTCCTAGCATGCACCTCTCCATTGCTCTTTGTGTGACTCTCAATCTTTGAGTCGTTCGCGCATTCAATGTCCAAGTTTCGCAGCCGTACATCATTACAGGTAACACACACTGATTATAAACTTTACGCTTCAGACACATTGGAAGTTTGCTTTTGAAAATAAAGTGTAGTCTTCCAAAAGAACTCCACGCCATTTTACATCTTCTATTTATTTCATCAGTCAACTTTGCATTCGATGTTTTAAGCTG
>JAGDQP010018549.1:0-24354 GCA_022664845.1 Lepisma saccharinum | reverse complement strand
AATTTTCCTCTTCTTTCATTTCCCTTCTTTTCTTCATCAAGAGTTTAGTTTCTTCTGAGATTTTGCTCTCTTTTTTCTTTCTGGTACCTGCTATCTCCTTGGCTGTTTCTCTTATTATCTTAGTTAGTATTTTATTTCTGCTATCGATGTCTTCTTCATCCTCTAACTCTTCCAAGGCGCTGAATCTGTTGCTTAGTTCTATCTCGAATGTCTGTCTGTGTTTTCCAAGATTTTCCAGATCTAAAACTGACGGTTTTCCTCTGATAAGCTTCCTTCTCTCTAGTCTAGTATTTAGTTTCAGCTTACATCTCACCATCCTATGATCACTCGAGATTTTGAAACTGTTGAGAACAGACACGTCTTGCAAATATATATTCCAATAAGATCACAAAATACATCTTTTGCAAATTTATGTGTCCTTGTCATTGGATATTTATGTGTTAGTTTATATATTCGGCTATACTTATATACAGCTACAGCTGTCCAAGTCACTTATATGAAACACAAAACACTTCTAATCGCCACCGCTTCATTACACTTGAATCAATTTATTTTTGCACTAATGTACACTATTAATTTATCGAATGTTTGGAAGGGGGTGGATATTACTTGATTGGAACTGCCATTGCGTGGAGGGTAAGAAGTCTGTTATCACTTAAAAATAACTTTTAGTTGACTGAATTGTAATATTTATGATTATCACCAAGGGTGAACTCACATAGATGGTCAGAAGTGGGTTATATTTGTTGCTGTAATTCAAGAAGGATGGGGTTGGATAGATTCACTGTTGTTGATGTGAAATAAGGCTGCATTCATTGATGTGAAAAAATGACTTGACATAATGTCTTATTAGCTTATATCCAACGTCAGGAAATACTGCTGTCCCTTAGGATATGTAAATTCTATTTTTAGAAGAAAGATTGCTACTGCTAATGTCCTCACTAATGTTCACAGTTAAAACTGGCAAATTTGGAATTTACAAACACTGGTAGCTGAAGATTCAGTAACTGAGATGTGTTATTTGTGCTCAGTGTAACTGCTTCTAGGGGGTTGGGGGTATTGATGCAAAATCTAACCTAACATTATCAATGCATAATTATTGTGTGTGTGTGTGTGGAGTCAAAATAATAAACTAATTAAAAAAAAATATAAGGATATATGGAATTAAAATTGAAAAAATAAAAAAAAAATGTTATCGTATCACTATGACCACAAAGTAAACTACTCTATGTGCCTTTTGATTGTAAAAAAAATGGGAGATGTAAAAATATAATAATTGAAATTCGGTTTCCTATTATATAGGTTAAACAAAGAGTAAAGGGGGAAAATGAAATACTATGTACAAAGTACAGAAAAGATGGGGTGTCTCACCTATATCAGAATTTCCGAAACAAAACATGTGTACACTATATCCGATTCCCAAATGTTTACAACTATATGAATCCAAACGAAGAATATCTACCATAACATGTGGGATAGCAACGCCCCGCCCTATGTATGGTAGGTATCAGTATAAAATTAAATTTTAGCTACATAATTACGTCAACTGGGAATGTTTGTGTAAAACTCTTTTCCTATTCGCCATCTATAGTTGATTATATTCGTTTCACTTTAGAGAGTCTAATATGCCTCGACTTTAAAAATTGGGGGCTTCGTGTTCTTCGCTTTCACTTCATATCATTTTTTATAGCGTCACATATTTAAACTTTATACTATTAAGTCGTCGTATCTTCCTTCTCGGAATTATGTAATCTGTTCATCTACCAGTGGACTATTGTGACTGTAAACATTTATTTCTTTGTGTTGTCTAGCTTTATCGCACTTTTATCTGTATTGTATTATTTATTTTATTTTGGCCTTTTCATTTTATTTCTATACTAGACTTATTTCTATCCTAGACATTGGTAACACTTCAAATATCTTAATTATTCACACATTTGAGCAATTAATAAATAGTTGCAATAAGCAAACCCTAGCGTCCTGGGCTGTAGAATATTGGTTTGGTATCAAGCAGAGTAGCAGCAAACTACGTCTATTTTGAAACCTTGGTATTCCTACCAAAAGCCTGCTATACCTCCTCACTAATATCAGTCCGCACTGACAGGTAGTATCGAACATAGTGCTCATCTAACACTCCAATGGCATTATGTCGAACTTTACGAGTGCCTGTGCCCTATTTAAAATTCTCCACTTTCCTTGAAGTAAGCCCTCATTTTAATTCGTCGTATTTCTTTTATTGTAAACATATAAATATTTCTTATTCAATATACTTCCCTGAAGTTCCCTTTTTCTGTAAATCATACATAAAAGCAACTTCCCTTGAACATTATTATTTTGACATTAATCACGTAATGACGGTGGGATGTTTCAATTTTTACACTTTTTATAATTATGATAAAACGTTGAATTCTCCTTAGCGTAAAATTAAACTGTTATTTAGAAAATGGCTTGTGGCAACCCAATATAGCTCCTAAATTAGATTTTATGGGAAAGTGCCTGAACCTCAAATATTTCTATCCTAAAATAATATATTGTAGTTTAATTTTTATAGACTTCTAAATACATTCAAATTAAAAAAAGTTTTTCGCATAGTGTATATTAAGTGTCAAATTTGTGTAATGGTACTGTAATACGCCAAATTATCAAATTTATATGAAATATGCAAGAATGTATTCGATTACTAAAATAATCATTTGCGAAAAAACCTTCAAAAAATGTATAGATAATGCTTCAAACTATTAGGTCAACTTCTCTTCTTCGAAATCGCTCCGCAAGAACGCAAAATCGATAAACTGTCTCTTGCACAAAATATAGATTTTTATTGGTTTAATGTTATATTTCGCATCTATCAACTTCTAAAAGTGACTATCTAAATTTATAATTTTCGTTGCTATTCTATCAAAAAATCAATAATGCTATATTCAACAAAATCTGTAACTTCTAAAATTTGAACCACTGGCAACACTTCCAAAACTGATGACTATAATATAAAATTACTGTCAATATGTCGAAGTTCTATACGTTTCATAAGTTTACTTAGGGACCTATTATTTTAAAGTATTTATCCGACACCGTAAAAGCTTAGGTTGAGTGACTTAAAATACGGACATAGTCGTCACGTTCCTCCTACCTTCACTTTAATCTGTATACTTTATTATTATTTTTTTCTGAATTTATTTTTATAGTAAGATATTTGTACTGCCTGCTTGACTCGTATCTATACAATTTCATTAACTTTGAAAAATAAAAAATAAATTTAATCCTTCAACACTATCATAATTATAACATTAATTTTACGTCACGTCCGAGATGCATGAAAGAAAGATTTACATCCGTCTTTTATCTGTGCTATTTTCGGTTTATTCATATGAGCTGCGTGGTGAAACCACAGCGTCTGTCTTGCCATTTGAGACATCAGCCATGCTTGTCATCATATCTACTCGTGTTTTCTTGACCTGAAAGAGATCAAGAGTGTCATCTTGTGATGATTGCGATTGTTCGTGTATTACATCATTGTTATTACGAGATGTTACTTTCTGCTCGTAATAATTATCTTGTTTTTCATTGTACTGTTCCGAACGTTTTCTCTTGCATGTTTAACTTTGTTCTACTTCGCGAATTGATGTGGAACCAAACATGATCATAGTGGTCATAAATATGAAGAACAAAATTTTCTTTTGCGATAGCATAAGCCTCACGAATCGCAGTGGATGCTTCGTTATATATGTATTTCTCTTCAAGATCAAGGTCAAGCTCATCATAAAATGTAATAAAATGTTTCTGTAAAGTTTGTCTTGCCCTTTCCTATTGTTCGTGTGGCCATAATGTTTCTAGCGTTTTTGTTTTACAACTTCAGTACGAAATACATATGTGATTCATAACTGCATTTACATGTGGTCGCACAATATTTACTTTAGATTCCATCTTTAAAAATTGTACTTTCAACCGAAAAATATTTATTCTGAATTGTACTGCAAAAATTTAATCAAAAATTTGTATTTCCGAATTGTACGGCAAAATAAAGTTAGCAAAGGGTCGCAGAATTTAGGGTGGGACCATAGTCATTCTAATATCACTTTTTCTAAGTTGAATTGTTCGAAGGAAACTCACTATCTTTACAAAATTCTTACAATTTTTAAGAATTAGCTTGCAGGTGATCAGGAGGAAAAAAAAAAAACGTTTTCTGCTTATGTTCACGGCTAATAGCTAGCAACTGGAGTGCCATCTATGAATCGTGTGAAATGCGCCATCTGTTGCCTTTTTCATTTTTAGATTATTATTATTGTTATTATTTCACTAAACCCTTTTACTCATTAGAAGAATTTTTTGACTGTTTAATAGAAATATAACATATTTTCCTTTTTAATTATACATATTGTTTGTAAAACTATATAACCATACTATAAATATATACATGTAAGCAATTAGGCTACTATATACCTATAACTGTTAAATATATATGTGAATATTGTATTTGTTCCTGCTGTTGTATTATCAATTTTTGTTATATTTTTAACTAGAATGACTATTGTAATTGTCATAAATTGCTATCTGTATCTTATGCTACAAACTTGACGTTGTCCATTGCTATAAATAGCTTAACGACAATAAAATGTATTATTATTATTATTATTATTACCACAATTTACGGTTAGTGACTTATTAACAACAGCTTTACACTTTTTTCAACAAAGCGCACTTTTTCCCAATAAAAATTGTATTCTGTTGAAAATATGTTTTGGAAACATCAATTATTTCATACTGATAAAACGTGGCAAATGTATTGAAAATCGAAATATTCTGAAGTTGTCATGGTCTTATTGTGATTTACAGTTAATTAATTTACTAAATTTTGTAAAGAAATTGTAAAGATCATGATTTTGTTTCCTTGAATGTTGAGTTTAATTCGGGTTATAATCTTCGGGTATTATAATCAGTATAAGTTGCTCTGTTAGATGGTGTATATGCGATTCTTTCCAGTCAATCAGCTACTTGGGTCGTAAAGAAAACAATGATTTCCTCGAATGTTTCAATTTCGAAAAAAGTGATGTTACATTGTCATTGAAGTTAATTTTTTTGGGTATTATAATCAGTATAAGTTGCTCTATTAGATGACGTATATGCCATTCTTCCCAGTCAATCAGATACTTTGGTAGTGAAGAAAACATTTTTTTATCTAATGTTTCAAGTTCGAAAAAATCAATTCAAGTTCACTTTATTTTAACCATTGTTGTTAGCAGTTTCATGACTTGAATAAGGGAGATACAACATTTCTTGCAAGTGCTAAAAACGTAACAAAATATCCTGATTTTTATATGTGCAAAAAAGAAGTGAAAATAGTGTATACAAACTTAAATATATGCAACTACGTTAATTATCATAATCTATATTCTTAAAATTCAATAATACTTGTCTGAGGGTTTCCTTGAGTTAACAGTCGTGACTTGTCAGGTATTGACATTCTAAAAATCTGGCATTTGAAACCCAAATTTGAAAAAGTGATGTTACATTTTCATTGAAGTTATAGTTTTCGGGTATTATAATCAGTATAAGTTGCTCTATTAGATGGTGTATATGCCATTCTTCCCAGTCAATCAGCTACTTGGGCAATGAAGAAAACATTTCTTGTTCTCTAATGTTTCAAGTTCGAAAAAATCAAATCAAGATGACTTAATTTTGACCATAGTTGTCAGGAATTTCGTGACTTAAGAGAGATGCAGCACTACTGGCAAGTGCTAAAAGTGTAAAAAGTATTCCAGATTTTAATATGTAAAAAAGTGAAAATAGTGTATACAAACTTAAATACGTATATACCACTACGTTAATTATTATAATTTATATGCGTAAAATTCAATAATACGTTTCTCAAGGTTTCCTTGAGTTAACAGTCGTGACCTGTCACGCATTGACATAGTAGAAACCTGGCAACCCTAATCAGCATAAAACAAATTTTTACTAAAACTTCAGTTCAATTTGTACAATTGTACATACAATATACACATACAACTTTTCATGTATTTTCACCGACATAGTTAAAAAAAAAAACTTTTGAAATTTTCATGGACTAACCTTATCCTGCAGGGTCTGGCAGCACTCGAAAAGTTCATACATATATTGCAGTGCACATAAACAACTTAGTTCACCTGCAAATATATTATATTTCACGTTTTACAAAATTTCATTGCATTTATACATAAATAGCGGAATCCATAATATAAAATCACCCATTATTCCACATACCCTTTGACCATATTGCCTGAAGAAGACAGTGATGAGTTGTCCAAATTATTCACTGTGACGTAGATGATTCTACTATATTCGGGGGCAGAAAATTAGGCAAGTTTACGTTTATACATCTAACCTTCTGTGAGGTATAACATGATACAAAATAATTGAAATATTTATCGCTCCTGATATATTAAGACCTTACAGCCACTGATGTGTGAAGAACTATAAATTTTATCTGTACTATGTGATATTAGATACTTCTAAATTATCTTTGTTTCGGAACAGACCCACATAAAAACCCCAGACTATTTTGAAAAGCACCATCTGAACTTTAAATTCCCATATCTCTAACGGTCTTCGTTCTATATTCATCATTTTACGGTAGATACATATCTATTAATGCAGTTTCAGATATGGACAAATTTTTGTTACGAAATCATATTTTATTGCGAATTTTTTTTCAGTAAAAATTTAAGATTTCGTGGGCTGGGGCCACGTACACCTGAAAAATGCAGCAACTTAAATGGAACAATCTTTCTTAAAATATTTTGCACTACTCTGTCTTGTGTGCATAAAGTATTTATTTAATTCTTTCACATTAGTCTCATTTTTGCGCTGTTTCATAATAATTTCTTTTCTCCCTATATTAACAAAGTTGTATATTTATACAAATCCCAAATATAAGAGCCTGCTTCATAGGTAGAAAATGCAACAGATACGCCCGTCTTAGATAGTACACTGTATCCTTAATTCTCCAACCTTCTACACTCTTCATTTTATTTCCCTATATGATCGAATTCAACCCCAGGACAATAGAACTTCCTACCCGGTTTCTCTACTCTGAGGTATAACATGAGTTTGATTCGTCTTTACTTTCAGTTGAGTTTGATTCGTCTTTACTTTCAGTTTCATAGTCTTCATTCTAAATATCAACTTCGCTTCACATTTTCAGTTGCCTTTTTCCTTTGGTGATCTCTGGGTTCTCTGCTGATGCTTGATATGTTTCTGTGTTTCCCAGCTGAATTTTTAAAAATAGTTTGGAACTTGTAGCTGTGTTTGCTGTTAGATCAAGTACGTTTTACCTTTGATTTTAAGGATTTTACAATTTTTCTCCATATATTCCATTTTTTAAACAATCCAAAGAAATTACACACAGAAATAAAATTTTAACGTGAGCAATATTTCATTGTAACCAAGCATTTTTAACCATTCGTGTTCGTAATATTTTTCACATCATAGATAATTTGTTCGAGACATCTGCTACGATAAGAAATATATGGATGTTTCATGTTCTACAAAATGATTTCCAACCAAGAAAGCAGTCATCTTTCTTCCACATTCATGAAATGCCAGTTTCATGACAGAGCGTAAAGATTGCGCATTGTATTGGGGCGATCATCTGAGTATATGTGTGTGACATCATTTCAGCTTCCTATTTATGTACTTTATTGAAGCAAGAACAAATAGGCATCTACATCAGAACAGCATGCCACAACACTAATCATTTTAATTAAAAATGGAAAAGTTTTAGTTAAAAATGGAAAAGTTTTATTTAAATATGGAAAAGTTTTAATTAAAAATGGAATGGCAGTTTTCAAGTTTACATTTTTTAATGCCAATATGGGTTTGTATAATTTAGTAACGCAGTATTTCATTTCGAAAGTTTTATATATATATAGTCAAGCCAAGATTCTCGTACTCAAGTCATTGTACTCAGCCACCATTTTGACTTTATGGTCCTCAATTAATGAAGACCTAAACTTAGGGAATTGTAGATTAGAGGAAGAATACTCGCTGAGTACAAAATATAAGACTTTTACTAGATAAAGTGAGATTAAGACCTAATTTAGGATAACGGATCATAAGATTATGATATATAACAATATGTGCAGTATTTATGCCACTTACCAACGATGTATGCTGCAGCCAAGCCAGACCCTTGTTATTAACTGTTGCTGGGATCCATCCTAGGATCTCTAAGGTGTTAGGTGAGATTCTATCGGAATTCCAGTTTAAGAATTCATTTTCGTAGACTTGTTCTTAAACAGGCCCTTAATCGCGCCTCGAATCTTCAAACGAACTGACTGGTGAATTCATCGACTGCTACCTGATCGAATGCTGAACCCCGAATGTTTTCTCAGCCATCTTACCTCACTTCAAACCTCCTCCTATCTTGCCACTCTTCCTTCTGGTACCTTCTGTCTACAAAATTGTGCTGAATTGCCGTTATGTCATTCACACCTATCCATAACATTTCCGTATCGTGGCCATTACTGGTAAACAGGAATTACCAATTTCTGCAGAACACATTACGTGACACATTACTAAATATTGAAATAATGAGGCGATGTCTGGCTGAGTACAATGACTTGAGTACGATAATCTTGGCTTGGCTAAGAAATAACTTTCGAAATGAAATACGTACTGCGTTACTACATTATACAAACCCATATTGGCATTTAAATAGTGTATATATTTTGCCTTTTTCCAGATTTTTTATTTATTTATTTATTTTTTCAAAATTTTATATTTCTTTTTATTACGTTATTGCTCAGAAGCAACTTTGACTGCTAGGGAAAAACATTTGCATTATTATTAGTGTTTTCTTGTGAAAAGGCTATAAGGGACATTTTGATGTACTTAAATATGAATGATTGGACTTAGCATCATTAGTTTACATGGAATATGTAATTTCTATATTTATTAACATTACAATATGTACAAAAAAGTTATTATGTGACTCTTTTTGCATTTGCATATCTAACAAAAATCTGTTACATACAAGCCTAGAATTTATTAAAATTTTAAGAAGAAAATAAGTTAGTTTAAATCATTATTATTTTTTCCCAGGTGATTTGTTCAGTTGCCATGCTGTTGATAACCCAAGTGAAGAGTCAGAAATAACTCTGCTTAAGAATTATGGACCACATGTGCCTGAGAGAATATTAAAAAAGCTAGTGAAAGCTTTCGGAGAATTAAGATCTCTTGCAGACCAAGGACTTTTATCCTATCCATATTCTACTCGAGAAGTTGTAAATATTGTTAAACATCTTGAGGTGAGTTCCTTGAAGATTTCAAAGTCTGAGCATTATTGTTTATTTGTTAACTGAGTACAATTATCTAAGAAACGAAGGAAAATGCAACAGTTATAGGACCTCAGGATCACGTTCTTACCATAAAATCAACGCATTAGATAGCAATCGATAGCTTCTCAATGTAACAGTTATTTAACCTAGATGGCGAATAACTGAAAACAGAACCAATGTTGAAACTTGTTATTGGCATCCTTGGTTAAAGATTCTAATTCAATATTGTAAAATATGTAAATAACCTGTGTTGTTGTACTACATAAGAATCGCAGCATCGAATGAGAGTCATTTATTTTACGTCAAACGATTTCCTTTTATTATTTAAGAAAAACATTATACTTACCTGCAAAGGTAAATATTGTAGCATCTACTTGTTTATATACTATATTGTACAAGATATTCTCTGATGACAGAAGTGGAAGGAATGCAAGCAAGCAAAAGAAACACAATGATTTTCCTACTGATATCATGTAAAAGTACAAAATCTTTGCTGAGTAATGAATAATGAAGCTCTGGAAACAAAAATTCAACAAAGTTTGCAATGCTGAAAACAATGAGACATTTATTGTAAAACCGCAGATGTCAAGAAGTCCAAACAGTAGCTTTTCAATTCAGTCGATATCTTCGCCTGTTCTTTACATTTTTGACGAGTAAATTGTAAAGGTAGACTTATTCCTTAAGCACCAGTGCATATTATATCAGAAACTCAGTGCATTTCAGCCAAACTTAGGAAAGTTTTCCTTCTCTAATGAAAACTTACATATTTTTTGACATGTGTTTCATTTTTCCTTCAATAAACACCTCAATTGTCTTACTATACTTACCACACTTGACGTTTAATACTTAACATATTTGTTAGCTACCAACATATTTGTTAACTAATTGGCATTACTCGTAGTGATTCCAGACATGTTAGTCCGACGGTTATTACATTTATACATGAATGTACTTAAAACGTTGTGTTGAAGAAAATTATTGAGTGAAAAATATAAGTAGATCCTCAGGAATAATAATAATAATTATTATTGAATGAATGAATGTTTATTTACGTGCTACGAACAGCACTGTTGCCTACACCCTCCATTCCAAAAGAAACCGAACGTTTTAAAAAAACCAAAAAACAATGTACATTTTGGAACAAATAATTTTTATTAATCAATGTATTCCCCTTCTGCATCGATACACATATTTGCACGCTCCAACAAGTTGTCAAACGACTTCTCCATGTCCTTTATTGGAATGGTCTTTAGGACGGCGGTCGTCGCCTTCTCAATGGCTTCAATCTATGCGTGCCACTTTCCTTTCATCGCCAAATGCAGTTTCGGAAACAGATAGAAATCGCACGGAGCGAGATCTGGTGAATAGGGCGGATGATGCAAACGAATAATGTGATTTTTGACCAAAAATTCAGTTACAAGTCGCGAACGATGTGATGGAGCATTATCGTCCAAAAGAGTCCAACTGCCGATTTCTCGATATTCGGGCCGAATACGACGAATTCTTGCCAGCAAACGCTTCATGACGCCCAAGTAAAACTCTCCAGTGACTGTCTGGCCGGGCTGAACAAATTCTTTGTGGATAATTCCTTTTGAATCGTAAAAACAAATCAGCATCACCTTAACTTTTGACTTCACCAAGCGACTTTTTTTGGGTGGTCCTTCATCCGGCGCTCTCCATTCAGCACTTTGCCGCTTTGTTTCGGGCTCATATTCAAAACACCACGTCTCGTCACCAGTTACAATCGATTTCAAGAAGTTTCGATCCTGCCGAGCACTTTTAACAATGTCTTTGCAATGCGCAATTCGATCAACTTTTTGGTCTTCGGTGAGTTTGTGTGGTACAAACCGCGAATTAACCTTCTTAAGGCCCAAAACTTCGGTCAAAATGCGGTATGCGGTTGTTTGAGGAATGCCTAATTCCATTTCAATAACTTTCACCGACGCTTTTTTGTTATGTTTGATGAATTCACGCACTTTTTCGATGTTTTCTTCCGATAATCCGGTTCTGGGACGGCCTGATCTTTCGTCATCATCCAGCGTCTCTCTACCCGATTTGAATCGCCTGAACCACTTGCGTACGGGATAGACACTCATCATCATATGCATTTTGTAGCACTTGGTGCGTTTCAGTAAAAGGTTTACCCAGTTTAACACAAAACTCAATTGCAGCTCGTTGTTTGAAACTCATTTTCCGACCGATGTACACAACACACTGACAGTTGAAACGCAATAACTTTGTTGCCGTGCATCCAAATGTCATGACATTTATACCAGTTGTCAATGAGGGACTACGCCATCTACCGGTAAAATATTACAACAGATGGCACTAGTGGTACTATTTGTTTTCAAAAGTTCGGTTTCTTTCGGAATGGAGGGTGTATATAGCACGAATAAATATGCAATTCGTTTTACAATTGCCTTTCTACATTAGTGACAGTTTAACATACATAATGAAACAGTTGAGAACACACAAGATTCAACAAAGAAATGAGAACATGTAAGTTACAGCGTATTGAGTAATAAAATTATTAAAACTCTGGGAATATCATTCCTCTGTATAGTAACAGTTGTGTACAAAGACGCAGACTTTAGTTTCTTATTTACTTAGCTACATCTTATTTACATAAATTAAATTCAACGTTTGTGATAATAATAATAATAATAACCACCATCACCATTATGATGATGACGAAGAAGAAGAAATAGTAGTAGTCGCCGATGTCAGTGTTCGATTTTCCAGGGGGGATGCCGGGGATTTTCCCTGGTACCAGAGGGTTTCATTCCCGGTTGTTGAACCCGAACATCATCCCAACCAGGGATAAAATCTTTGTTTTTCTGTCCAAACAGGTAGTAGGTTCGAACTTACCAGCAACCATTAGTTGTAGGATCCCCCCCCTTTCGTAATTCATAACAAATCGAACACTGGTAATAATAATAATAATAATAATAATAATAATAATAATAAACGTTTTCATGCCAAGAATTGCTTAAAAGTAAGCAAGACAGATTATGTTATATACATGAAAAACGGCATTTCTTCATATCAGTGCCAAACTTGTATTAGATGTAAGCACCAAAACACATCGACAACTTTGAAATCGACCAAGATTACTGGTACTCAACAAGACTCTCCAAAAAAATCCTGTAGTTATTAATGATTCTAACTTCCATTCTCAAGAAAATGATGCTTTAGGGTTGCAAAATAATGACGCAATCGTGCTAAATTAAAGCAGAAATTGCATTTGTGATCTACGAGTCAATGAAACTACGGAACTTTTGGTGAATAAGTTTTAACTAATGATTGAAGAGTCTGATTCATTAAAAGCGGAAATAATTTCACTGAAACAAGAAAACTGCAAACTCGCTGAATTAGTGCACAAGTTAAGTAAAGCAAAGTCTTATGCTGAAACTGTTACCGGGAGTGTACCCGTGTATATAAAAAAACACATACGGGTAGTGAAACGATGAACCAGTTGAAGTTAAACCTAGTGTACAAAACAACGGTAAGTTACTCCTTGAACAAGGGCAGAAAGTTTCTAATAAACTTAAAGTGCATAAGAAATCAGAAATGCTCTTACCCTGGTTCATTACCAGACTTGAAGAAGACGTATTCTTCCAAGATATAGTTGAGTACATCGGAGAGAATGCTGATATTCATATTAAGAAGTATGCGCGCTTAAAAACGAATTACAAATAATATGTTTCTTTCTATGTATCTTTTAGCGGAGAAAAAGGACATCGCCATAATTAGTGACGCTAGTTCCTGGCCGAAAGGGGTATTCTATACTAAATTTCACGATAAATTTTTGGACGAGAAAGTGTTAGAAATGTACAAGGCTGAGATAGAAAATCGTAATGAAGATGTAGGAAATGTGCAGAGTACAAAGGTGTAAGCATTTCACAATGGATTCCAAAAGACCACAATTCTCCATGTACGTGCAAAATGTAAATGGAGCTTACTAATAATATACAGTTGATCGAACTTGATGGACATCATCCTCCACTTACAATTTTATTTGAGTGTGACATTGTGAGTGACTTATCAAATACTACTAACTCTGATCAACCTTCTGAAAACACAGAGAATTATTATTATTTCCCAATTTCTAATTTTGATGCCATTGGTGTCTGATCTTACCAAATTGCAGAACTATATAAACTCACAAGCTTATCCCAATGTACAAGGGTTTATTGAAATGATTTTATACCAAATTACGTAGTAAAAGGATGTTCTCAATATTTGGCTCCAATTTTGACTGAGTTATTTACTCTTTCACTTGGGCAAGGTATATATCCAATGGAGATCAGCTTTCATTATTGCCTTACACGAAGGTGGCGATTGTTCCTCATTGTCAAACTATAGACCAATTACTATCTTAAATACCATGGGTAGACTATTTGAATCTATTGTATGGGAACATCTATAGTTTAGTTTGAAACATATGTTTAAAGATCAACATGGCTTCATTCCAGGGAAATCTGTGACCACAAATCTTCGTCGGATTAGAAACGAAATTCAGGGTTGTGTTACAAGAATATCTCAATGTAATGTTATTTATATAGATCTGGCTAAAGCATTTAATAGTGTTCATCATCAGTTTCTAATAAATAAACTTACTAAGATTGGATGATCTCCCACATATCTAAAACAGTTCGAGAGTTTCCTATCTGGTAGAATGCTTAGAATTAAATAATGAAATACCATATCTAATGAAGGTAAAATAAGCAACGGCATCCCCCAGGGTCCACTTCTATTTAATATTTTTATGAAGTTGTAAGACGCTCTAAACTGTTATTATATGTTTATGATCTAAAGCTTTTTAGAGAGGTAAATAACTATAGCTACAACAAATTATTGCAAGATGATCTCAACAGCATAACTGCATGGTGTACCAAGAATGGGGTAAATGCTCTGAAAACTAAATTCATTAGCTATAATTTGTAACGACCCCTTCTGACCCGGCTCGTTTGGCAAGGGCACTTGGGTTCGTTTACCTTTCTTATCTTGATCCATTTTTGGTCAAGGTAAAAGAAATCATATCAAACAGATATCCTGGAGTAAACTTCGTTAGAACTAATATTACTGTAGTACTTTTCTTTAGTACATAAAGAAACACACTACTTAGTTCTAATACAGAGTAACTCATATATTTCAATAACAACACAATCTTTATTGTGTAGCTCAATATGAACATCGACTTAAAAAGTATTTCTTCATGTCAAATCGTTTGCTGACAAACACATGAAAGGTTAACATACCCTTATTACCATCATTCTTCACACGCTTTATTAGCGTATAAAATTGCATTGGCTTTTCGTTTTAATTAAATAAGAAATACCTATCTTGCTAAATATTGGGTTATATTTACCAACATTTCCACAGATTTCGTGCATTTTACACTAAAAACTTCTAAAGTTTATTAGAAGATGACCTTTCTTCTTAGTTAAATGAATTTTCAATGTTTATTTCTCTTTTTCTTCCTCCAAACCAAGATTAAATAGACTTTCAATCTAAAATTGTGTTTAAAATGTGTCGATAAAGTATTTAGTTTTTATGGGACAAAATTGAGTTTAAAAAGTATCACATTGTTATAAACATATATCAAATAGTGTAAAAACATCAGAAAATGTTTGTGATGTTACAACTAATAAGACGCAGTACTATGTAAGTAACTATAAAGTAAACGAAATGGATATTTTGAAGGTAAACACTATCAAGGATCTTGGTATTTATTTTGATTCTAAACACAAATTTAATAATAATATCACAAAAATTACGGGTGAAGCTAGAAAATTAATAGGATCCATTTTTAACGAATGGTATGAATTTGCCAATATTGAGATGTATTTAACACTTCACAAAACTCTTGTAAGGGAAATATTAGCATATGATACGTCGGTGTTGAATGACATGACTAAAAATAGCAATAACACTGTTAAATCTGTATAAAAATCATTTATTAGACTGCTATTTTACAAAGTTAATTCGTCATATTATTCGTCCGTCTACAGCTACTAGTGCGACATATTCAAACTTGAAACTGTGGAGCAACGGAGATAAAACAGACAAAAAATTCCTAACCAAGATTTTAGATAATACAACTGAAAGCTCTTATTTTATAGAAAAACTAAGTTTTGTTATACCCTTGTATAACACTCGAAAGCACAAGCTGGTAAAAACATTTGACAATGGAGCCGTACTTTGAAATGGAATATTCGTCATTATAACGAATAGTAACCCACCTCCTTAGTTGTAATTATATTCTGCATTTATACGATAATCTGTATTTAATAAACATGTACTTGTCTTAGATAATTCAATATAAATATGTATTGTTGTTATGAATATTTTTTTTTCTTCAACAACTGTGACTTCATAGTTGGTAACATTTTCTTTGTTATTTTGTATCCAATTCTTTACCTACATCTGTAACCAATATGAATCCTTTTGTTGCAGTGCTATATTGGTATTGTACTGTTTATAGCACTCTAATAAATTAGTATTTTTACTTAACTTCTAAACACAGATCTCGTACAAATCTATCCTGTATGCCTCAGTGGCGTATTCTGGATTCGCGGCTTGGACTACCACTACCCAAGGAGGACATAGCTAATCTTTAGAAAATAATTTCTACTTGTAACAGCTTTCGTTTGAAAAGAAAGAACTGAGAACATGTAACACCGTAAAAGTACCCTTAGCTCTAGGTCTGATATTATTCCTTTATGTCAAATACATCGTGTAAAGTGAAATCGAAAATTACACACAGAAAAATTGACATTTTCGTGACTAAGACTCGAACCCGGACCTTCCAGTTTCCGGTTAGTTGTGCTATCCATTACACCACCACAGCACCTTAACACAGCGTATTTGTGATTAATGAATAACATTATTCTTTTGTAATGCACAGATTTGAATTTGAATTTAATTTTCAAAGCCTTTAGGAACTTTGGCACAGGCCGGATTTATGATAATAGGATGAATTGGTAGAATGAAGAAAATGTGAGGAAATGGAGAATCCCGAGAAAACCCAAGCACACGGTGTTTGTCCATCACAAAGCAGACATGGAATGAGCAGGGATCGAACCGACCAGAGGTGGGCGCTCTACCATTGAGCCACCACGGCCTACATTGTAATGCATGAAATTGCAGAAAGATTTCTCATTTAAAAAATATACGCCTCTAGTAGAGTGCTTTGCTTTGTCTTAAGAAGAGGAGAGCTGGGCCATTAAAATGAAAGGTCTATTATCCAAATGAGACCACTTAAACGATTTCAAGAGAACATTGATAAAACACTTATCGTATGAATGTATGAAATATTATGGTTAATTATTATTTTTTTAATTGCATTTACCTGTGAAAATGAGATGATTACTTGAACATGAACTCAATTCAGTTTTGAATTTGTTAGGCATCGTAATCTTAGGCTGGAATAGGATAGAAAAGGATGTGGAAAGTAGTTAGCCAGGGTCTAGTTTCTAGGTAGCATCCTTGCATTTGCGTCATGTCACTGAGGAAAAAACTGGAGAATAATTCGTTCTTCGTTGCTCGTGAATATCCTAACAAGCTGGCCAAAAATGTCTTTTCATATTTATTCCACATAAAAATAACGATTCTCTATGACGAAACGGCCAGATTGCTAAGACGAATTTGTTCCTATGGTATCCGAAGGTTTTACCCGTTTTAACACTCAAAAGCTTCTTCCAACACTCGCTGTAGTTATCAGAAATGTGAAAATGCAGTATTTAACATACAATTTCCATCCCTGAACTGATAACTTTGCGCAGCTCAGCTGAAATGTTGCTTCCACAACACACTCTCTTCCCCTCTGTTTTCCTAGAAGGAAGAGAGAGAGAAAGTGTGCGTGAATTATCCAACTCCCAATCGCAGCTTCCTTCACAAATACATCATAGTGTGAAGAACGTAACTGAATACTCATGTAAAACTCGCTTAGCATGTAAATTGATATAAGGAGGGGTGCTCTTCGAGCATGGTGACGTAATTGACATGAGCACTCAGCGCTCTTCCTATTGACGTTAATAAATAATACGAGAGGATTTCGTTAAAAATGCATAAAGACTTTTATTATTTACTTTCTACAAAAATGGTAAGGACTGGAGGAATGTTCTCTATTCACAAGTACCTTAAACATAAAACATCGTTCTTCTAAGTTAGTATAACAATCCTGAAGTATTCTTACGACAATACCAAAGCAGAGAGAGATATATAGTACATAAATGAATCACAATCATAAAGTTCTCACCTAACCTGATGTTGAGGTGAGATTTGACACAGTCATGGGGTTAGACTTCGAGCACGCTTGGTAACTTCATTGTTCGTTTCCGAAAGACGCAATCAGAGTTAACTTCCACTGATGGTAAATACTGTTCGTAATCACTGAATAATAATAAATACTGTGCGCTTATAAAGTTCCATGTTGGTTTCGCCAATTGAAGAATAAAAAAAGAGTCTTGAAAATGTTAAAGTCTAATATCTTCTTATAAATTAAAATCCGTCGTGGGCTGGTATCGAACCTTGACTTAGTCGAGAGCTCAGAACAGACTGTACTTCGTGTAATGCCAATCTAAGAGTGCTCAAAGAAACTGGAAGTCTGTACTTATATTAAGTTCTAATTTGGTTGGTTACTTTCCGTTCTCACCAACACTACTTGTGTCAGTATCCAGGAATTTAAAGAATGAAATGGTTAAAGGTTATAAGTTCCTGTTTGTTTCAATATTCACTAATTTATCTTTGATTTTGAACACCTGGTACACCTTACTTTATTAATTGTTTTTACTTGAAGCTTGTACTCTGATCACGTGTACAACATACCAAACTTGGAATCGACCTGCTGTTTATGACTTAAACGGATGTTCTCTCAATTCCACTCTGATTTTCTCAAACTCAAACGACCAAACAATCTGACATCTGCATCTTAACATACCTTTCCTTGACATATTGATCTTTAGTTATTATGTTATTCCTTTTTTCTGCTTTTGGAATGCATATCATATCCTGTTTTGAATACTTCATATTTTATTTAATTAACCTTTCCTCCGTTCTAGTCCTAATGATATAATGCTATACATTTACTCTTTTTGTACATTTTAAACTTGTCCATTACACATTTGAAAATACAACTTTAATATTATTTCTCCTATTTTCAAATAACTCTATGACATCTGACTTAGTCTAAAAATGTATTTAGTTGTTTGTAATGCGACAACTGGACAATTTAAAACTATAGGTGAGATGAAAAATCTTAAACCTAATACAAATATAATGAGAAAAAAAAATAAACATACAAAACCTATATCAATGTAAATGACAAATATTAGAATGTATGGATACATTCATTGCAACAAAGTTTATTTTGCATAAAAATTGTTCTTTCTCTGAATTGAATATATATATATATATATATATATATATATATATATATATATGTGTGTGTGTGTGTGTGTGTGTGTGTGTGTGTGGCAACGTTAGTTGTCCATATATTTCATGTTGCGTCTAGCAAGACACATAAATACACTTTACATAAGTTGAAATCTTATATTTGTTATCAACAGAAACTGATGTCTGTCACATATCTGTATATACTTCACTTGTAATCCATATTTACGTTATCACACTACACTCCATATGTTACAATCACTATGGCACTAATATTTGCTTCAAGTGCAGAAGAACTACAAACCAGAATGGAAGAACTGAGTAACGAGAGTTTCGAAAATAGGCCTTAAAATGAACTTAAGTAAAACAAAAGTAATGTACAACCAATATGCTGGAAAGAAGGAAGTGAAGATTAACGGAGAGACAATAGGCATAGTTGATGAGTATGTTTACCTAGGCCAGCTTAAAACATCGAATGCAAAGTTGACTGATGAAATAAATAGAAGATGTAAAATGGCGTGGAGTTCTTTTGGAAGACTACACTTTATTTTCAAAAGCGAACTTCCAATGTGTCTGAAGCGTAAAGTTTATAATCAGTGTGTGTTACCTGTAATGATGTACGGCTGCGAAACTTGGACATTGAATGCGCAAACGACTCAAAGATTGAGAGTCACACAAAGAGCAATGGAGAGGTGCATGCTAGGAATAACCAAGAGGGACAGGAAGAGAAATGAATGGATTCGCGCACAAACAAAGGTAGAGGATGTAATCAAGACTGCGAAGAAGATGAAGTGGAAATGGGCCGGTCAAATAGCTAGACGAACAGATGGAAGGTGGACGACAAATGTACTACAGTGGATTCCTAGAGAAAAGAAACGACCGAGACGACGTCCAAATGTAAGATGGGTAGATGAAATGAAATGTTTTTCAGGAGCTACATGGATGAGGATATCTGCAGACCGAGATATGTGGAAAGAAAAGGGTTAGGCCTTCATCCAGCAGTGGATAGAAAACGGATGAATATGATGATGATGATGATTATATATATATATATATATATATAGGGTCTGGGAAAAAGTTGGTGGCGTTTCCCCGATAAATGGCGTCAATTGCAAATACCTCACGAAACGTATCGCAGCACCACCACTAAACGCTCGTTGGAATGGTGATACTTCGAGCGTTACTGTGAGTGTATGAACAGCGAAATTGGTGCAGTGGTTGGAAAGTGTTTTGCGTGTGAAAATGGAGAACAGTAATGTCAAATTGCTCTGTATTTTGCAATATTATTACGACAAAGGGAAGAACGCTGCGCAGGCGTGTGAAAAAAATTGTCCTGTTTACGGAGAAGGTACTTTATCAAAATATACTGCGCGAAATGTTTCACTCGCTTTCGTTCTGGTAATTTTGATGTGAAAGATGAGCCACGCTCTGGTCGTCCAATCACTGAAAAAGCTGATGAAATTCTTGAAAAGGTCCAGCAAGATAAGCATATCAGCAATGTCGATATTGGTATGGAGCTAGGCATTGACCACAAAACTGTGTTGAACCATTTACACAAAGCTGGCTACAAAAAGAAGCTCGATGTATGGGTTCCGCATGAGTTGAGCGAGAAAAGCATGATCGACCGAATGAACATCTGCGATGCGCTGCTGAAACGCTATGAAAACGAGCCCTTTCTGAAGCGTGTCATAACCAGTGATGAAAAATGGATCACGTACGACAATCGGAAGCGTAAAAGATCGTGGAGAAGGGATTGTGAGCCATCATAAGCGTTCGCGAAGTCCGGATTGACGCCGAACAAGGTGATGCTGTGTGTGTGTGGTGGGACTGGAAGGGAATCGTCCACCATGAGCTACTTCCAGTTGGTCAGACGAATAATTCTCAAATCTACTGTGAACAACTAGAGAGATTACGCAAGGCAGTTGAAAGAAAACGTCCCGAATTAAATAATAGGAAAGGTGATATCTTCCATCATGACAACGCCCGACCACATATTTCGTTCATGACCCATCAGAAATTGCGCGAGTTTGGTTGGGAAGTTTTGATGCATCCAGACATAGCACCCTCGGACTCTCACTTGTTCCGATCTCTGCAGAACTCTCTCAATGGAATTAACCTGGTTTCACAAGAAGCCTGTTAAAACCACTTGATTCAGTTTTTCAACCAGAAACCACAGAAGTTTTTCATCGATGGCATCATGGCTCTACCCGCAAAATGGCGAAACATTGTTGATAATAATGGAGCATATTTGGTTTAAATCAATTCATTTGCACCCTATAAGATAACCAGTTGAAATTTACTAAAAAACGCCACGAACTTTTTCCCAGACTCAATATATATATATACATATTTGTTTATATATCTCATGAGAATAAAATCTTCGGGAGCTCCCTTCTTTCAAACACTTTGTATATAAAATATAGTTAAAATGTTTTCAGATGGAATTATATTCCATTAAATAGTTAATTGAGGTAGTTTTAAATTTTAATGATTACACTTAAAAAAAATAAGTTTTATTCTTTTCAGTAGTTGTCATACGAAAATTCCGAAGTTACCTATAGAGGGGCGTCGAGGCGAGTTGATTACTATGAGATTTAAAAAGCCTCTTGGGCTTAACTTCAGTCAGATTTTTTTTTTTTTTAAATATCTGTATAAGTCAGTAAATAAATGGCAGCATAACTCATAATTATTTTTTAAAAATTCACTTTCGCCTATCCATTAAGTTTAGTATATTACCGTTGAGTTTTGTAATTATGTAGGTAGCTTCTTCAAATTTTCTTGTGTGTCATATTTATCTGTTTGTGGTTTGTTGCAGATGTTTCCAGACGAAAGCTTAGCAAATGTCGTAAGAAATGTGTTCGATTTTGACACATTCAATTCGGAAATGCAGGATTTATTAACAGAGACATTACAGAAACATGGTATCCCTGTCGGAGTGAAGATTTCAAGTGTTTCTGTCGGTAAAGAGTAAGTTACTTCCTTTCTTATAGTGGAATTGAAACATGATAAGTAATTGAAAAGGGTGTCTGATATTGACAGTGTTACCTTCCTCCTCTTTCAAGTTCATTTAGTTTGGTCAAAAATAATACAGGCATGCATCATATTTATTCTGGTCATTCAGAGAAAGAATAGGAGAAACTTTCTCTGCAATAAATATAGAAACTAAATCTTTAAATAAAGTTTCTCTTGATTTTAGAAATTATTATTGTCTCGTTTCAGAGTGAAATTGGTTAATTTAGGTTTCAACGATTCTGGAATTTCTAAAGTATTAACATTTTACAGTGTTGCATTGGGCAAATATATGTCAAATAAATTTGTATTTAATAAATGTTGCAGACATTATAAAAAGAGAAATTTTGGAAATAATAAAGAAGAAATTAATTAACCACAGTTAAATGAAACATTTTATATTAAAGCATGCGATAAAATTCGCAGTTGTGAGCTAATAACACAAAAGAAGGAAGGTGACGCCCGAACAAATGGATAAATAACTGTTCCTTTCTGTGGGAGAATATAATGTAGAAGTATCCAGTTCACGAACCGATTTTTTTTTTATCAGATTGGAGCACGCTGGTTAAAAAAATATTTTAAATAAATATCATAAGTAGGGGAGCGGGGGTAAGGAACATTTTAACACCGTTTTATGCAAATTTAAGTTTGCTTCCTTACACTCAGAGAATTTGTTTAAAGAGAGAAATTATTCTGTTTGTTCACTTGTGTGTACATTAAGAACCTTGTCGAAATTGCTTTTCCACACATTGCGAATATCATTCGAATCCACCTGAAAATCTTCACGTTCATTTCTAATCAACTCTAGCATTAGCAGATAACCTTTTCTTAACGAGTTCACCTTTTGTAAAGATCTCTAATGTTATTTGTCTTACCGTTTTCCTCTATCTCCTGAGTTTTTTGCGTCAGATATTTTCACCTTTTTCCTAAACCTACGTGTCGCGTTACATTTTGCTACTGTAGAGGTTTGCACTTACTTCTGTTTTACTTCTTAGCCATCACTGTTTGCTTGTTTCGTTCCTCATTAAGCGTAGTACATTCTTCATCACACCAGGGCTTGTTTTTCTGCCGTTTCCTCTCACCTACGCTTTATTTTGCTGCGCCGTTCATTGTGTGACGAATATCCTCCCACATATCATTCACATCAATTTCATTAATATTATTAATGTCATCTTTATTATTGCTTCAGTCGGCTACGATTTCGAACCTATATGAGATTTCGCGTTGGTAATCTGCCTTTACGCCTGGGGTTATCTAATAGTTTTACTTTGAATTTCAGTTGTTATGATCCTCTGTTATGGTTTCTCTGTTCGAGATTGACAACTTTTCCCTAAATTTTGTGATGGTCAGCTTCACTTTCCGCTCCTGTGTAACCCCTAATTGATTGGTTGAATTGTTATTAACGTCCTAAATAAGCTTCTATAGTTTTTGTTAAAGTGGGCTCCAAACCACTATGTTCAATGAACCCGTGACCACGCGCACAGATAATGATAACGAGCGCGCTAACCTTTCGGCTACTTCAAGGTCGTAGGTAACCCCTTAACGGTGAGGGTCAACGGTTGGGCCACTCGAAGCTGAGCGATTCGATTGCTACTTCTCTTTCAGTGAGTTTCCAGCTCTGTGCGATGTTTTTCTCGCTTGGTATAATGGCATTCTCCTCTTTCTTTCCGGAGTGTTCACATTCACCTTCGGTCTTGGTATATGCCTCTTTCGTTTCAGAAGGAGACATTTCTGAAAATCGGTGAATACTTTTCGTAGACAAACTAATTTGGTTGTATTAATTTACGTGTGGTATCTTATTTATTTATAAGTAAGTAGGAGTAGCGTGAGTAAATTTGTGTCTGTTATGTAGTTATTTATTTATATCTTAAAAGTAGTGATTAATTTTTTTTTTTCGAAGTTTAGAGCAAGGGAACACTCAAAATAACTATTAAAAGTATTAGAGGTTCTGTTATAGTTTTACGTCGCCAGAAAATGGAAGAATTACAGGTAGAATGGAAAACATCTTTTTGTTCAACAATGTGAAATAAGCAAAATTAAATTTAGCAAAGCACTTTTCAAGAAAAAGTACATAAATTTGACATCAAAGGTATCGCCAGTATGAATGCAAGTTGTGTGAGTTCACCACACTGGTTTCAGTTCAGGATTCCCAGTTTTCTGTAATTGGGTAAGTAAAGCAAGGTGTATTATTTAAGAGGTGCATTGTGATTTTTTTTTAATTATTGTAAGCGGTGAAAGTGCGTTATTTCTTTTAAATAAGGAAGGTTTCTAACCTGCTTTAAAGTGCAAAGCCAATACAAGCAAGACGTTATATGAAAACCGACCGCATCGCCTGTCGGTGCAGTAATCCACCCAATAATAATAACGTTTTGAAATTTGAAAACTTATACATATAAAAAATAACCTAACCCACTGTATACTTGTAAACAGTAAAAAGGCAAAAGGTGAAAAAGCCGCAATCAGAATATCTGTACATGGCACGAAGTGCATAAGGTGCAAAACTACAATAATGGAATGTTGTAGCAGCGCAGCGCCAAAAGATTTTGCTTTCGAAGGGGAAATAATGAAGAATAGTGATTATCGGAACGAAAAATGTCGAATGGTTGTCTGGCGACATAGTTCCCGTAAATTTTAC
>JAGDQP010018548.1:0-36365 GCA_022664845.1 Lepisma saccharinum | reverse complement strand
TCCATAAAGCGGAGTAACTTTCATCCATTTCGTGTTTCCACTTTTTACAGTGTATACTCATTGTATTAAAACCCGCGCAGTGGTCACTCATGTTGTTGCAAGGTTGCCACATAGTTCAATTTCTGAATTTAAGCTTTCTAAGAGCTGCTAAAGAGTGCGCTATGATTATAATTGACTGAGTAGAAAATAACTAAGGGCCTGAATAACTTCGGCCATAAGGGCTACGCTAGTAGGCAAGTTCTATACCTCTAACATTATTGCAAGTTCATGTAGTTTTTTCTTATTCCACAGAAGTTGAAAATGTGGAGATAATTTTGATGCTAAGCGACTTCAGTCAGTAAGTTATTCCGTTCGGAAATTTACAAAAACCTACACTTTTGAGTAATATAGACATATGATGCCGAATCAAATGCAATCCTGAGGCACTTGCTGAAGTAGGAAACCTTATGGTTGTAGATTCGAATCGCCTGCAAGTGACGAATTTTGATACTTAAATAAAAACTGTCAAAAGTTTTAATTTGTGTTACGTTCAACTTGTCATATTGCACGAAGTGTATTAGAACTTTTAATTGCAGTTTTAACTTCTCCATTTGCTAATGACATTTTCTGTTTTGTGATGTTAGCTTCGTTCAGGCTGGTTTACGTTAAAATAAAAGACAATAAATGATCGTAATTTAATTTGATAATACTTAACCTAAACTGGATTTGTTCTTAAAACTCACATAATATATTCATTTCATAATTCGACATGACAAAAAGGACATGCATGCACATGTGTTGACTTACTAAAGAATACCTACAGACAAAATATATCACATATACTCAATGTTACACTTTCCTCGCATTTGAACTTCATAATTCATGAGTGCTTTCTTTCGTTGGCAAAATGGAGTAGAGGAAAATTGCCGGAGTTTGAAGTATAAAAGCAAACCAACATAGGTTCGAAGCCTGTTGAAGCCAAGTCTTTTTTTACAAAGCGGTCGTAAAGAATCTAACCATCACTTCTCATAAAAAATGGATAATATTTCCGACTGTGGAAGACGATTTACGAATGTTGCTTGGAAAAGTCCAAATTAAGTCCCAGGGGGCAGTTAAGAACACGATATTCATATGAAGTATCCACTTTCATGTTATTATTCGTAGAAACAAACACTATAGCCTTTGTTGAGCACGATCTGAATAAAGTCGCCTGTGCAGTATCCGTATCGTGCTGGACTTCTAATTTGGAAACCTGAGTTCGATTCCCCACCAATCAGTTTCTTTTTCGCATACACTGAATTATTCAAACAAAGATTCATCTCTGGACTGTGGAGAACTTAGCGAAGTATCACTGGTCAGAATCCGAGTTAACAGGTGTGTGTGCTGTTTACCATAATGATAATGTAGTTTTCATATTTTTCATTGATCTTTCTCTCTTCCTCTCTTTCTTGATGTATTGTTATCGTGTCTTCGCTGCTTCTTTCTCTTCTTTTACCTCTCCTTCCCTCAATTCATGTTTATTTCTTCTCTTAATTTACACACACTCTCTCTGTTTGTGCGTATTCCACAGCCAAATCCGGACCACTTTCGATGACCCCGTGATAGGGACTGACCCAAACATGAGTGACCCGGTAACCCGATTGACCCGGTCTGGAAAATCTATTTAACTGGGAATTTTGACGTCGTATTTTTCGTGTTCTCGGGGTAACATCTCCGATTCTGGTCACCCCTGAAATAAACACTGTTCAAACGCAATTAAATAATTAAAATCTCTCCTTCATCTTCCGGGTCATCAAATCTACATCGAATCAGTTCGTAACCTTTTCAGCTCTGCCGTGTTTATTCCATCTGTGTGAATTGTTATAAACACTAGTTCATTAGTGGTGTAATTATTAGAACGTTATATTCGCAATAGGTGGAATATATAGTGGCATGTCCAGAACTGACAAATTTTAAGACATGAGTAGCAAATGCCCCCTTTTTTAGCCGTTTAAGAGAAGAATTATTTTTATATTCGTTTGGCACAAAATTCGTTTCCATGCTCTAATTTGCCAACACTTTATTACATGTTTTTCTTCTTTTCACGTTTGCAATGTGGAATATTTAAAGTTAACTAAGGAACATGCTAATTTTGCTTTTGAACATTTGTGTTTGGAATTATAATCTTGGTTCTTTCTGATAGAAATTAAGCAGAAAAATTATCATTGATTCATTTTCTTTTTATGTTCACTTTGCATTCGTAGTCTGGAATAGAAGGTATGGCCTGTGGTATCTACTAGGTTTGTTACAATCAGTGATTCCGCCAGACCCCGGTCAATGTCGGGCTGTCAACCCCAGATTCTGCAGACTACCCCGAACTGTTTGATAGCAACAGTGCAAAACTCTAGTCCACCCTCCCAATTTTGACTTTACACACCCCAATCAAAAAATCCTAGGGGAATTCCTGATTACAAAGTATTCCGAACCATTATATTTAATAAGCTTCACCGAATTTGCAACCGAACCCCGCGCAAAGAAAGCATGTGTGTTACACTTTTGATATTATCCTAAATGTGTTTCAAAACTCTGGAGTTTCACTTTAAATCATGAGTATTTAATCTGACCATCAAGTTTGGTTTCCATTTTGAAAGTGACTTAATGAATTTTTGAAGAACCCTTTATATATTCAAAGAGCGATGAACAAATATAAAGCCCAAAAGTCACTTCTATCTTGCTGTTAGATTTGTGGGAAGCGAACTCTATTGTGTGGGAACTGAACTTAAGCTTTTTACTACGTTCAAATTCCATATTTTTATCTTTACGTCCTCTTCTTCTTCTTCTTCTTCTCTCTCTCTCCCTCTCTCTCTCTCTCTTTCTCTTTCTCTCTCTCTCTCTCATATCTCTGCCTCTGTCTAACAGACGATCATCGGTTTCAATGTTGCACTGTGTGTTTAAATTTCTCCCTGCATCAGCTTATGTATATTGATTCGTCTCGCTTTTATTCTTTTATTTTATCGATACTAATATATGTCTATTTTGAAACAAAAAACGTGTTCTTGATGTTTGTTGATTTTAGTATGGGCGAGACGAAGGAAAGAGAAAGAGGGGGTCTGTTTACCAGACACGGTTATGGGATAAGAAGGTGCCATTTGGGTTGCCTAGCTGCACGGCGTTCACTGTCGCAATTTTTTTGATGCGAAGTGTACACATACTTACAAAAGGAACGCATTCAGCTTCACATAGTAAAAAACTGTGAATGATGCCAAAGATGCTGTTATAAAGTTTGAAAGAGCTCAAGCAAACAGTCTGAAGGAAAACCAAGCAAGTCACAGTATATTTCAGTGTGAAAATTAAAATATATATATATATAAAAATTCAGAAAATGACGTCTAATTACAATATAAGATATGCTCTTCCACGTATGTATGCCGAATTTTTCTTAGAGTTTTCACGGATTTTGGGGAGGTTCAAAGAAGATGTGGATATGAAATTAGATAACAAATACATTAAAATGCATCTTTCAAAATTCCACAATGGACGTGCAAGGAATTCCCCAAAGGAATTAGAGGATTCCCAGAAATTCTCTAAAGTAAAGATGGGTCGAAATGAGCATGAAGGGGACGGTTTTCACTAGGAAACAATAACGATATCTCAAGTAGATTCCATACACCGAACCATTTTCTTAAAAAAAAAAAATGCGTCGTTGCATAACAAGCAGGAGTAAGAATTCCATAATTTCATCGAATGTTTTATTTATTTATCAAAGAGATCGAATATCATTGTCCGATTGGATGTTGGGGATGATGTATGCCGTCCTTACACGGGAAGTCTTTTAACTCATGCTCATTTAGTCCTACCTCTACTTCAGACATATTCCGGAATCCCCTACTTCATTTGGGAAATCCCTTGCGCACCCATTGTAGAATTTTGAAATATGCATTTTCAAATAGGGTAAGTTTAAAGTCTTTGAGGGTACCACACCACATCTACTGTTCGTGGTGTTAGAAATATGAAACTCTAAGAATCATTTCCCCACGCTTTCGACACCCTTTAGCTCCGAAATTATGCACATTTCGCAAAATTTGACTCACTAGTTGCGACTTTCGAAAGCGAAAGTAATAAAAGTGCACTGGAAGTATATTAGATTTCCAAGCTTTCTAAAGTGCTTTAGATTTTGTACAACCTGCACTCACATCTACGCCAAAGATGATATTTTATACTCTGAAACGAATAATTACTAATATCTTTGAAAAATTCAAACTTTCAAATCTAGCTGAACGGACTGGTAGTTTTAGGAGTAAAAACAGTCATCAAAGTGAGTGTATAAGCATTAGTAAATATTGGTCGAGGAACTCTTCGTTCATGACAAAATCCAACCTGATGTTTCAAATATGGCTAAATTTCTATTAGAATTATGGCTGAACTAAGAAAACTATACGGATATAATATATCCATACATTTAACACTTTTCCGCACAATACCGTAATTGTGCTGTTCTGAAAATTATAGAAAAAAGTTCCGAAATATATTATTTTAAAGAAATTTGTTGTGCTGGGTTGCATCACTGCCAAGGATATGAATTTTTATATATCCCACGCTACTGTGTGAGCGTAATGGTAATGGCGAGTTTAAATATTGTGCATTGCGATAGGAAATATATAAAATGTTGTCTGAATTAGGGAATAACGTCTTGAAGAGAGACATGAAAGTACAGTCATGTAGGACGGACGAAACGAACAATAAAACGGCGCAGAAGATGCTCAAAATACATTGATGTCAGTAAGTTCAGCAACTAAGCAGATCGTTCACGTTGAACAAATTAAATCGGACAGATGTTTTTCGAGCAAACAAAAAAAAGAAATGTTAGAAGGAATAAGGAAAGAAAGGTGTGGAGGAAGAATAAGACTAGTAAAATAAAAGGAGGAAAGTATGCCATCCAACTATCTTTTCCCTCCTTTTTTTCATATTGATTTTGACAGACGTGAGTGAATCTAGAAGAAAGCTAAAGAAGATGAGGATCAAGTTGATCCGGGACGCTGACATGTAGTCCATATAACCTCATCTGAAGTGAAAGCTGTAAAAGTAAAGTTAGATTTTTTCTTTCATTTTCACCTTCTCCCCCCCCACTGCTTTTCAATGAAAAGGTGCAGAGAGAAGGAAATAGAGATAGGTAAAAAGAGAGATGAAAGAGAGAGAGAGAGAATGGTAGATTGTAAAAAGAGAAAGAAGAAGAAACCGTTTGAGAGTTTGAAAAGAAGAGATGACGATAGTAAAATCACTTTCCAGCTCAGCACTTGTACCATTACGTACATCTTCTGAATAGAGATTGGGATTATATAAGATTCCGGAGGGCATAAAAGGAATAGAATAAGAAATGTAAAAATAATAAGAAAAAAAAGCGAACGGAGTGAAAAAAATAGGGATGTGAGAAAGAAACGAAGGAGGAACGAAGAAGATGTCAACGAGGAAAATGGTTCGAGGTAGAACTCAACCATACTTCAATTCTTTTCCTCTTTATCCTTATTTCCGCTTTTTCCCTCGTTTTATTTCTTTATATCTACCTATTTCCCCCTTCCTTTCCTCTGTGACTCCCACCAGAGAAGAAGTTTCATATCGAGACAAGATATCATCTAGGATATCAGAGGAAACTATCCCTTAAGATTTTGCTTTTGACGAAAGGGGAAAGAATTGAAATTGGTCCTTTTTATATATTGGTTCTTGAATTCCCTCTTATCGTTCTCCTCTTAAAGGAGAACAGAGTTATTTCTGAATCATTTTCAATGAATAAAAAATATATTTTTTATTTAAAAGAGAATTGGACAAATCTACTGAAGGATTGATTCGGTAAATAGATTGATTTATCATGTTCTTGATTATATTTACTCAAATATTGTCTTCAAATAAATTCCGAGTGCTCTTCTTGGCTTGGAGCAAGTGAAATTTACCCTAAACTACGAAACAACCGAACTGTATCCACAATCAAATGAACATATCTCGAAATAGTTTTATATTCTATTTCCTAGAAAGGCGAGATACTTAGCAACTAATAAAAGAATTATTTTTTTTATGGGAGCTGAGAACCATATTGATCGATATAAAGTATGTTTGAAATTATCGAGAAAATATATAAAGGTTGATACGACTAAATGCAATTTTCCATATTTTCTACTCGCTGAAATCCCTGGAACAGAGAGTTTTGGTGCTCTCTTTATTTAAAACTGCAGGTCCCCTCCTGAGAAGATCACAAGATCTTTCAGAATATTAATAACGGGTCAGTCAAACGACATTTTGACATCACCAGATCTTCCTCTGCTGTACGTTCGAATGACATTTCTAATAGCAATTACCACAGGTATTTGGACGTTGCAGCGACCATGCAAGCAACGAGATTGTCCAAATTTTTACCTCTCCTGAGCTTTTCGTTGCATCTGGAAGGTGGCACTTGTAGCACGCATGACCTCCACTCAGAAACCGTCCCCTACTCTCCTTTCATTTACACAGTCTCTCTCTCAGTGTGTGTGTGAGAGAGGGGGAGAGAGAGAGAGCGTATATATATATATATATATATATATATATATATATATATATGTGTGTGTGTGTGTGTGTGTGTGTGTGTGTGAGAGAGAGAGAGAGAGAGAGAGAGAGAGAGAGCGTGTATGTGTGTATGAGCGTATATATATGTGTGTGAGAGATCGTGTATTTCTGTATTCGTCCGTGCGCTGGTGAATTCTTTTGTTCCTTCCTGCCTTTGAATAACCATTCTACCACAAAATGCTGTCTCACGCTCGACTCTCAAGTTTTACGTAACGATACTGGAGTGACTGCTTAGTGTAGAAAGACAAACGCTAGAAAAAATATTTAAACTCGTATGTCCACTTCCAGTCTAATCCAATGGGGGCCAAATTTTCAGTTTTAACTCGATTTTATACGCAGAATATCGCTGTGCGGCCCGTTTATTATTTAATTTCTAATTTCTGACTTATTAATATAATAGTAGACCGTACTCTGCATATAATAGAAAATACTGCAAATAACATTTACATTTTTTTGCAAAAATTAACACATAAATAAAAAACAGGCCACACAGCAATATCAAGGTTAAAAAGCTGAGTTAGATCTGAAAATTGGGTCCATATTGGTTTAGACTGGAAGTGTCCTCTTCGCTTCCTGGCTTCATATATTCATGAAATTTTTGGCAGTATCAGCAGTAAGTCCAGTATCGCATTTAGATAGAGGTCATTGCGGGCAACTCATGATACTTTAATCGCGAAATCATAATTTTAAAGCTATGGTATTGTATCATCCCATTTCAATGTATGTACATTGTTGCGCTCATCAAGTGAATCTATTTATGTGTAAAGCTGCTTCTATAAATAGAAATGTATTTTTTTCCTGAAATTTGCAAGACGTGTGTACTTTCTGTGGCAGCCTCCAGCGAGTCAGTTTTAGATTCACGCATTAAGAAACGGTTAGCCCGCTCAAGTAATATTCGTTGGAACGTCCCGTGCAAAAGCGTAAATACTGTCTTTGAACATAAAGGGAATATTATTCAATGCATAGATACTGAAGATGAAGGAAGAGAAAAATTCAAACACAATCCATCGGGCTAAAGTACTCAAGAAAACACTTATTAGCAGCCATTTTATTTTTTCAAAAGTAAAACATGCCTCTTGTGGAAACTTTGTTTAATCAACTTCAAAATCGAGAAATTGACACTTCCTTGGCACAAAAGGCTAATTTCCGCTTTGAAACAATCATTAGAGACCAGTTTTATGATTCGAGTGAAACAACGGACAATACAAACGCGGTATCAAAAAGGAGAAAGAGTGAAAGAATGGAATGGGAAACGGAAGGAAGGAAAGTATGCGATGTCATTAATTGCGAAGCAAAATATGCTTTACGTGCACATGGCACGTTATGGCAGCCACGCTGTTTACTCCAGAGAAATTTCCAAGTTACTTTTGGAATTTTTCAAAACATACTGTGAATAAATTATGTTCAATTTACACATTTCTTGACAAAGGAAAGCTCTGTCGTCACGAACTGTCTTCAGTCTACCCGGCAGAAAAAATTCGATCAATACCAGGAGCTGTGGGTTTGTTTGACTTTATAGTTAAAAATTGCTTGGAGAAAACGTTTTGTGAATCTTCAAAACTTCTAAAACTGATGATATTAACAATACCAATAACAGTCACACAAATTTCTAACCATAATTTCTAAACATTATGACGAACTGCCAAATTATATCCTCAATATTATAGCTACGGCATTTTTGTAGGTTTTCAGAAAATCGTAATTAATTGACTAACGTCACATTATTTGATAATCTGGTCACTTCTTGCTTTGTGTATACGTTACATAATTTAACTCTACGTTGATAGATTGTGACTTACAAGCTACCCAATCCTCGCACACATAGTAAAAGTCCAGGCCCGTAGCCAGAGGGGCTGATTCCTTGTAAATTTTCCTTGCTCCAATACAAATATTTAATTTTATGTACGTTTCACGAAACGAAGGCCAAACCCTTCCCTAAATTTTTCGTGGCTCCCCTACTATTTGTGGTTGGCGGCGGACCTGAGTGCAACACCCAGTGGAGACAACCATCGGTCGCTACTGAAATGTATTTGTGTATATTCATTTTTGTGACGTAACAGCAGAACACACATTGACATATGAATTTTGAATCATAAGTGTTAAGGTTGAACAGTTGAATATGCGTTGGAAGTCGAGTTGGGATATAAGTTTCCGCCCGACTCTCTTTTTTTCTTACAGTGTTGCTGGGGCTAGAAATGAATAATGAATGAGATAGCGTTTCTGAAAAACCTTATCGAGAGATGATTGCCTAGTGTTGTCCAGGAGACTAGCTGAATATATATTCTACCTAGTTTTTTCAACTTTCGATGCCAGATGTAGTTTTCTCTCTTCCAGTCATTATTCCTTTCCTTCGTAACGTTACGTTTTTTCATTTTTTTTTTCATTTCATATTGCTCACTAAGAAAATAACGGAGGGACAGGATCTAACTCAGGGACATCCAACCTTTTGGCACCTGTGGACCGCAATTCGGTCTTTGCTGGCTCCTGTTCTCTTTGGTGTTCAACCTCTTTTTGTCGCAGTACTTTAAACTTGCACTAACCGCAACTATTTTTTGGAACTATGATGAATTTCAAACGTTACCTTTTCTCGAAATCGAAACTAAAAGCAATGTACTATTGCGATAATTTGCCGTAAAGCACAGATATAATTTAAGAATCAAAATACAGTTACGGAAATCAAACACAAATAAATACGTGTCTCTTGAAAACAGTCTCCTCGCATTGTAAACTTAAAACAGATTGTACATTTTTAACTGAAGAACCTGTCTCTATATCATCTTATGTGGATGTTAACATCTATTGTTAACATTATAGAATATATTACATTATCACATGTGTATGTATAGGTAATTGCATTACAGCAGTTACATACGCGTATACAAACATTTAAATTTAGAACCTTAGCGGCCATTGCACACGCCTGATCTATTCCAAATTCTTCAGCTTAGAAGCTTGTTTCTCTATTATTGGCCTGTAATTTCATGGCATAAACGTTTAAACTTTATAGCACTGTAGCTTAAAAATCTTTAGATTTTTGTCTTCTTTAAAAAAAAAAATCATAAATAAACCTTTCTCAATCTTGTTTGTGTGTTAGGACTCCATCTTGCTTTCGGCAATGTTGGTTTGATTTCTAAGCATATAACCCTCTCTGTGCTATATATATACTGCATGAGTCGCTAGGCTACACTTTTAATAACGTCGGCCCAAGTTCCGGAGGCTGTGAATCTTCCATATTATCCCCAAGTGACCTATAACGTTTATTGCGGCAGCCAAGTCCCTGTAGGAAAAAAAAGCTGAATTCAGGCGGGCAGTGTATACCAAGGATTGGTTTCTCAAAAGGGTGATCGCCCATGATGTAGGGCAGTGTGTGTGTGTGTGTATAAGCAAAGCTGGAACATATATATACAATGTGTGTGTGTATATATATCTATATATATATGTGTGCGGGCTGTGTAAGTGTTGGGATGGCGATGACGTCATCACTTCCTTGCAAACCAGGAGGGTGCTCTATATACATTTTCCTGCTTATCCGCCGTCTTCGGGACTTGACCGTCATACACCCGGTTACGTGCCCTGCTGCTACAAGTAAGATGTCTCAAAACGTGACGGGATTAGAGTTCCTGTCTGGGAGAGTGTTTCATCTTTCATAGGAAAAGAAGAAAAACGAAACATGGAAAGAAAGAAGGAAAAAAAATAAACTTCAAGTAGACAGTGAATAAATTAAAGTAACGTCACTGCAGAACCTTTTTTGTGTCACGGCGCAAGGGCATAACATCGAGATCTGCAAACTAGCTGAAGTACTCGTTGTTACCCACAACAAGATAAAACAAGTTGAGGTAATTCTTATTTCTTTTAGTATTCTTACTAGTACTAATAGAACTGTTCTTACTACTATACAAACTACTACTACTACTTGGTGTTTTTTGGTGGGGGGAATTTAAAAATGTTAACAATTTTACGAAGAATTATTTTAAAATTTTAGCATTCTCGAATATTCTTAAGCAAAATTTGAACATAATAATAATAATAATAATAAATATTATTATTAAATTCATTACTTCACTTTGTCAGTAGCAAGAAATTAAGTCGTGAATGTGAATAGTCCAGTAGAAATATGATTTAAGAAACTGCAACACAAATGTTTCTTTCATATTAATAGTTAATGTTATGCACAAAACACACCTGTAAAAATCCCCTTCGATCAATGCACAGAAAATGCCCGTGATGACGTCATCAATACGGCATCCATACAAAGACACCGACTTATATTCGTATTTAAACTACATTAAGAAGTAAGCCAGAAACTTTGTTCTTGTGGCAAGTAAAAGGTAATGAATGGTGAAGAATTCCAAGACTATATAGTTTGAACATATACTGCTGACATATTTAAGTATGGTGGATACTATTCAAAATATTTAGTTATACTCATTTCTCAATATTGTATATATATGCTAGTTTCTCAATATTGCTACTCGTATAATAGACTAGCACAGATAAGAGAAAACGCCTCGAAGTAAACTTGATAGAGCAAAATGTAAGCTTTCTAACAATATCGATAACATTGTGATATATTAAAATCTAAGCAAGCTAGTCAAATTTATGTCGTGTTTTAGGACCTTCAATTAACGAAGCCATGCACCATGCTGTTAAATGTCAATAGACTTAAGTCCTGAACTCATGAAGATAAAGAGTTCATTTCTGTGCTAATTTAAAGAAAATGAATTGCTAAATGATGTGCATCGAGAATGAGATAAATGAGGAGGGAATGGAAGGAGAATGAGGTAGGGAGTTGAAAAGTTTCTGATCGATGTGTCCCACGTCTTCGGACTCCTGAACAGAGGCGCACTCGAGGCACCATGTCAGTGAACGATCTGGAAGTGTGCACCATGTGTGGACAATTTTCTTGTTGTGTTCATTACTAGGGCTGAGTGATTGGTCTCCACTACCAGCCAGGAACAAAATAAGAATAAAAATAATGAAAGCATGCCTAATTTCCCATACCGAAGAAGGTGAAAGTCACGCCTTTGGCAGGGAATTTGGTGGCATCAGTTTCTGGTGCTGATTGATTACCTTCAAATGGGTGAAACCATAGTCATACAATATTATTCTGACCTTAAACATTTAAGAGAGAATAACCGACAAAAGAGGGCAAACATGCTGACCAGATGAGTCCTTATCCATCAGGGAATGATACCGCACACACTTCAGCTGTTTTCATGACTGCGGTTTTCAACTAGTTCATATCCCACCCTATTCGCCAGACATGATCTCCTCGGACTTTCACCTCTTCGTAAACTTGAAAAAAAAGCTTTAGTTCACCAACTTTTTCGAATGAATCCGTCACTGAAGCAGTGGATGAATTTTCAGAGTTCCAACTTGAAGATTTCTCTTCCAAGGGAATAAAAGAGCTTCAACACCAGTGGAACACCCTTGAGAAGGATTGCGTTGAAAACAAAAGCATTGACAAATCTGTATCTTGTTTTATTTTCTAGAGGCTCAAAACTTTTCAGCCAGCCCTCGTGTATAAAGAATAATGTTGATGTACCTAGCGCAAAATATATTTTATTCCATTTCAGGACTGGAACAAGATTAGATTTGGACTAAACGAGAAGAAATGAGTTAAGTGTATGAAGGTTTTTGGTTGGAAGGTAAGAAGGAAGGTAATTTAGATGGTCGACCACTGGGATGGTTCCCATGACCTTCCTATTGCTCAGCCAACGATCTTTTCAATTGAGCAACGGCCGCTCGGTTTCTCGGCTTGTCTCAGAAGAAACGGACTTTCAAAGAGTGAAATTGAAGATGTAGACATTTAATAGTTTAATATACCGTTCAAGTGCATTTCAGACGATGATGTCGGCACATAAGCCTTTTGAAACAGTAATGCTCTATCAATAGTGCAGTTTCTCATTTTCCTGTCCTCCAGATTTGTTTGGCCATTCTAAATTTTTGTGGAATTTGACAGTCATTTCGAAACTTTCCGCTACAAGTTTCGTGATGCACGCAATCAACAACATATCAATCTCTGAGTAAGTACTCTATTCTTCTCAAGACTCAAAGTGACCACCTAAGACTCCAAGTGTAGACATAGGGCGAATTTTAAGGGCAGTCGAGTATCACAAAATATCTGCCAGCCATGATCCAATGTCTTCTAATTAAGGGAGCGATTCGAAGATTTCGCACTCGGTTTTGAACAAATTTTGTCACTCGATCGTCGACTTCTTTTAACAGGTGATTGTTCATGATTTGAATGTTTTGTAGAGTGTCTTTTATTAGTAAACTTTATTCTGTAGCGACGAGATGATCTAAACTTCATGTTGTTCTAAATATTTCAGTTTCTTAATAGCTTCACATATTTACAGTCTCTGGTAAATATGGTTGACGCAGTTGGTAGCGATCAACTGTTCAGGAAATGTATAAGAATTTTACGCATATATAAAAACGTGGAGTAATATTGAGTACTCCTATCAGATAAACTTTTTGACAAGAGCAACATTATACCTTTCTGGATTTTTTCCTGGACGCATTCTATATAAGTTATTATAATAAAATAATTACAATTTATGTTTCATGCGCCAAAACTATTATGTTCATGTTACGGTGGAAGCGTAGCACTGCAATTCCGTGCTCATCTCTGAAAGTTTCCAGTACGGTGCATGACTTTGTTAATTGACGGTCCTGAAACACGACAGCCGGCGCTACACAAATTTGACTATCTCGCTTAGTTTTTAATAAATCACAACTACATTGGTATTATAAAGCTTAAGTTATGCTCTATCACGTTTACATCTGGGTGTTTTCCTTTATCTGTGATAGTTTCATGGTATTTTGTATTATGGCAATATTGAGAAACTAGCATAACTAAATATTTTGAATAACATCCGCCATATTTAAATATGTCAGCAGTATGTTCTAATTAAATAGTCTTAAATTCTTACACCCACTCATTACCTTTAATTTAGCACAAGAACGAAGTTTCTGTCTTAATTATGTGAGAAGATATTGTAGTTCAAATATAAGCCGATATCTTTGCGTTGACGCCATATTGATGACTCCATCACGCGCATTTCCCGTGCTCTGATCGAAGGAAATTTTTGCAGGTGTTTTTTGTGCATGACAGAAATGATAAATATGATAGAAACATTTCTATTGCAATTTGTTGGAGGTTCAACCTTAATACTACTGGAGAAACCAAACATTTTTTTTTAAATATATGTCTGATGATTTCTTCCAAATCTCTGAAACTAAATAAACTGTTGGATAAATTCATGTGTCGTAGAAAGTGGATTAGACTAGATTAAAAGTGAGTTCAATGTCTGGATACATATTATACAATACGATTAAAAATCTTACGTTCAGAGCTATTATGTTATTTGTTTTTCTATATAGTAAGCATAGTTATAAATTGCTTGACTTTTATCTTCCACCCATTTTAATATGATGAAGGGGTCTATCATTTCACATTACTATCATTTATTTGTGAAAGGTTGCTAAAAGTCAGCTGCCTTTCTTATATACGTGTGTAATTGGCATTTCTTGTACTTATTTTAGACTTGGTAATCCGGTTATTTATTGGACTTATTTTACACATAAATTGACCTTACACATTTTGTTGAAGAAAAATCCTTGGAAGAAAAACATTAATGTATCTTTGGATAAAGGGATTTTTTCGTTACATCTGAGAACACATCCCATACAAATATATCTTGTTTGTCTATAGTTGTTGTCCGTAGGGGACGTAACGCCTTATTTTAATGTAGCTTCTCGACATTCGCTGTATATGACTGAGGAAAATCAGGTAAAAATCTCAGTCAGATTACCCTCAACCTACCGCTGAGACATCGTTGTCGGTGTTTTCAGATGTTGTAATGCCTAAGAGGTGTATGCAAAACTATGGAAGGGGGAGTGGAAATTCTTCTGGTATGGAACTTCAGTACTGTCAAAAAACATCAGATGAAATGGGATTTACAATACACAGTGGGAAAGTAATTTCATACCACCTGAATGACGGATGCTACCCTATCCTGTCTTTCGTATTCCTGTGGACAGTTTAAACCGTAATTGCCTGTAATGGTTTGAAAGCGTGAAATGGTTAACTGCAAATTCTTAGATATGTTTCAATGTTAAATAATGAAGAAATAGACTTTTATTCAATGTTTGACCATGGTTTAGTAATTTTCATTTATATATTTTTGTAGTGCAATTCCTATAGCGCTCTGAGCTTATTGATAGCGTTGGAAAGGCTTTATTTGAAAGGGTGTGTGAAAAGAGACGGAAGTAAGTTTTAATAACTTTTAAGAACATAACAAAAAACTTCACTTTGATGAAGAATTTAAACAAGCAAGCAAATTAAGTTTTTATTTTCTGCATGCTCTAAATTATTGGTCAAAGGACAATTTTTGCATGGAATTCTCAAAAGTCGTTAATTGCGCACTCATAAGTTCATCTTTTTTCCGCACTTCATATTTTAATTTATGAAAGCTATGTTCCAAATTACTTGAAAAAAAAATCATTGTTATACAGTAGGCGCTCTTTAACCCGGCACGTTCTGGACCACGGCCGTGTCGGATTAGCGAATTTGCCGGATTATAGATCGTCAATATAGTTTTAACAGGAATACCAAAAACAAATTAATACAGTACAGTACAATCATATTTTAAAAGAAGTTGGTACATGTAGTAAGCTTCTCTATGACAAGAAAAAATACACATGAGCGTTACAGTTTTAAAAATGTCTCTAAACAGGGCAATAAACGCCCGAATGTACCTGAAAAAAAAATCGAATGCGCGCGGCTCGATCGGTGCCGGACCGAAGAATGCCGGACTAAAGAGCGCCTATAGAGAATGTGCCTAACCAAAGAATGCCGGATATAAAGAGCACCTACAGTAAATGGTTTTCTCCATGAGCCGGTTTACTTGACACATGCCATTCAAAAAACACGACGCGCTCTTGCATATTTGGTATTCTTACAAGATACTGTACACTGCACAGTTAAGGCTCAAATACATTACTACGATTGCTTTATCTTTATTGGTCAGAATGGAATATATTGTATTACATCAAGTCATCTGCAGCCAATGAGAGCGAAGCTGTCGTCTGCTTTACGTATGGCTTCAATTTATCCTAAATTTCTTTCACTGTTTTATCTTTTCGGATGTTTCTTCATTCAACAAGTATGAGAAGGAGATATTTTTTTTTTATTTGTCGTATCTGTGTAACGAATTTATTAATTATTTATCAGGAAGAAATCAGATGTAAATGTTATATATTTGCATAGATGTAAAACCTCTGAAGATATACCGAGAGTTTCCTTTCTCATCTGTTAAGCCCCACAATGTATTCTAATTTATTATATATATATTTTTTTTTCACGGAAAGATCTCAAAGTCTTTTATCCCACTGACATATTTTTTATTCATTTGATATATTTCTTTAAGAGTAATGAGAAACGGGCAATATTTAGTTGAAAGATCCTGTCTTTCTCCCTTAAGATGAAAAAAAAATAATCCCTGTACAGACAATAAACCCTTTAGCAAAACATAATTAAATGATTTTTTTTTTTTTGCTTAACTCCACAAAACTTGAAGAAGAAAAAGAATAGTTTTTGCAAACAGAATGAGAGGAAAGATCTGTAACACCTCATTAAGCAGAATAGAATATATATAAAAAAGAAAGGCAACTGAAGCAGAATCCAAAGAAAAAGGGAAAGGAATAAGAGAGAAACTAAGGAATAAGGAAAAAAAAGATGAAAGAATGGATTCATGTCCAGCTTAAAACGTTTTTTTCTTTCTCATTAGTGATACTGTAGGACGTACCAAGGAAAGAAGAAAAACAAACGAAAAGCTGTTCTATGTTCTTATAGCAAGCAAACAGCAGCAGCAGTAGCAAAACTTACCAATCCAGCCGATCGTAAAACGACTCCTCTTTAAAAGTAAATTTCCCGTGAAAGTTGACTATTTGCTTTCCATTGAACTGATTAAATTACTCACCAAGACAGAAGTTACAGGAACCGAAGACAAAGCGAAAGAGCGAGGGAGATGGAGAGAGCAAATCGGACTTACTTCTGCTTTCTCTAGCTAACTGTCTTCTTCTTCTGCTTCTCCATCATCATCTTCCAGCTTAATATAGTTCATTTTCAAGATTTCCTTTCCTTCTTTACTTGTTCCCATGGCAATAAGAAGAACTCTTAGAAAACTTTCTTTTCGAATTTTATTATTATTAGCAGCAGCGGTAGTAATAGTAGTAGTGTTTTGTTCCAGGGCTCTTAAACTTTTGTACTGCTTCCTATCATACACTTACACAAAGAGGGAAGGGAAGGGGAAGGGAAGAGAACTCTGAAAATTACTTGGGAGATATAAAAGAACAAAATAAGCGAAATTGACAAATGTAATATAGCGTGTGTGTGCTTAGTTCAAGAATTGAATACAGCTTATGTTGGGTTTCTCTCTGTCCTTTTATTCAAACTTCAGCTCTGTTTTTTGTTTTATTTTATATGATCCTGTAGCTTTTTCATATTTATCAGCAAAGAAGTTTTGTTGCAACTTGTAAACAGACGCTTTTCCTTTTTCTTGGATACGTGAAGAGTGTCATGTGAAGTTAAGGATAAATAATTTTTACTTTGCTCTCTAAGCTCGGGGAAAAGACATTTCTCCTAATTTTGAAATGGTCGTCTTTAGAGAAAGATATTTCCCCATGAAATTTTGCTTTTAAAATAGTATTACACTTATACCTCATTCATGTGAAATTACTAGAAACAAGGGACACAATGATCCTGATCTAGACGAATGTTAATCAACTTGGTAGAAATGGTTCACAAAATCTACGCAATATGAGATACAACACTCTATGGGTAGGGGTGCAGTCCAAGGCGTTAGACCAACGACTCGAAGGTCCTGGGTTCTAATCACGTCAGGGTCGTGGATTTTAACTAGGTGTATAGAGTCTAATCGTGATGGGTCGAAGTCAAAAGCTACTAGACTGACCCAAATAAAATAAACTTTACCAAAGTTTTACAACATTCCATGGTATGTAATTAAAAATCACTTTCTAATTGTGAGAAGAATATTGCATCAAACCAGAAATATAGAGCTCTCCTCTTACACTGAGTAAACTATGAATACAGTCAGGATGTTTAGGTACTTGAAAATATGCATTAAACGTTGCAAAAGGCAGAAAATGCAATAAAAATTCGAACCGTAAACCTTTGACAAATAACACAGGACAATAATGTTTTACTTTTTCTCTATTACACAGATAATATGGTATTCTATAGCAATTTTGGGGCCCTAATTTCAAAGATAATCTTCAAAAATACTTGCACGTAAACTGTTTTGTAACGATAAGTTTTACTTTTCTGGTACATATGAAATACAAAATTTTGCCTTCAAACGGTTATTTTTATAGGGTAAATGAAGGGATGTTCGCCATGCTGGGAATTTCGCCATACTTGTGTTTTTTTTGTAATCGTAAATAAAAACTATGGGTTGGAAACACTCACTTATTCCGCTAAAAAATCAAGTAACATGTGCCTTGTTTGCACTGACATCTGCAGTGTGGTGAGCAAACTAGAAAGCAAGCAGTACAGTTTCTAATGCGCATTTACGTCGGAACGGATGACAAAGAAAGGCGCAGAATTACAGTAGTATGTTAGAAATTCTCATTATTTTTTTTGTAAGGTAAGAGTTATATTCATTCCTGTTAATTATTGATATCGTAACCGTAAACTGTAATAATGTTGTGAAAAGATTTGCTTTGGAAAGCGTGCATGTACAAGTAAACAAGAGTTTGTTTCTTTCCACTATGCATTTGCAGGTAAGTTCGCCAGAGTAACGTACAATGTGGCGAATTGCCCTTCGTACAGACGATCTGTTCACACAAGTTGTTCGCAATGCATACAAACAAACTAGTGGTAGACACAACAGTGCGATAATCCTAAATACTTCCAGATGGTACAGTTTACCTAATCTTTCTTTTTCTTTTCTTTTCTTTTTTTGTAAAAAAAAGGAAGTGTCTAATAAGAAGAGGAATCAAAGAACAGATAACTAATTAATGTTTATGGCCTATTTTAGGTCCATTTGGTGACAACTACGAACACATATTTATTTACTGGAAACAAATATATATATATATATATATATATTGCAGTAGCAGGTTTCCGGGCTACGGGTATATATCCTTATAATCCAGGCGCAATACAAGAACATGCATTTGGACCAAGCTCAATATCTGAACGTTTCGATTCACAGCCAATAACCAATCAAAGTTCCCCATCGACAGACTCTCCAAATTCTCGAGACGTGTGACCAAACAGGACCAACGACAGCTCTGTGTCATTTCACGACTTGATGTCAACACTGAAGATCGACAGAAAAGCACCTACGGCACGGAAGTCCAGAAATTCGTCTGCTGTTCTTTTAACTCGGAAGAACATTTTTACGGCGACAAAATCCAGTAACAAGCAAGGTGTGGAGAAACTGGACTCCGATGATAACAACAGTATTCCTACAACAGCAGGGAGTGAACAATATCAAGACAGAAACCAAAGTGCAGTGGCTTCTTCTAAGCAACCAGGATGTAGTAGAATCAAGAAGAAAGTTGGGAAAGCTAAACGGATCAAGTCAACATTTTGTGGTGACTGTGGAGATGATTACTTGAATCCCAAAGATAAAAAAGTGGATTGGTATCAATGCTTAATTTGCCAACTTTGGTTTCATGAGGACTGCGACAAAGGTTCAATAACATGGTGTGGTTTGTGCTCTATGTGCGGTAATGGTGACTCACTTGCTTCCGATTCAGAATCTGATTAAAAGAGCGTCGCTTAACTCTGTAATAATGTTTCAATTGTATCCTTTGAAGCATGGTACTTATACATGCTTTTATTGTATTTTTAAGTAATGTTTTATCTTCCATGGTAATTCTGGTTCTTTTACGCTTTGTTGTATGAATGTTTGGCAACTACTTTTGTACATGCATACACTCAAAGTGACGATAACATGATATATAGGTTACATGGCGAATTTCCCAACATGTGATGGGAATTTCGCCACTTTTCCTCATTTTCGTATTTGTAATATTACGGCATAAGTATAAGTAACACAGTGGTTATTTTATATTTCTCATAATCTACAATGACTACTTTATATACAGTATAAATTTAGTCCTTCTCCAATAATTCGTTTAGAAAAGATAAAATAAATACAATTTTGGCGGCGAACTTCCCTTCAGTTACCCTACATGTATTTACCAAGTTAAGTCCTGCAGTGATTCATTTGGATTGAGTGGTGACGCAATAATATCATAATTTTGTAAAATATCAAATTATTAATTATAAAAAATATTTTATAAAACAGGCTATCATTAAAACTACACAGAAAGGAGAAAATAAAATAATTATAAAAGCAATTTATAACAGTAAACATTTACATGACTAAAAGATAAAACGAAAAGCAATATTTAAATATAATTCAATGTGAGCCTCATTTTCCATAAGCAGCCCCCTATTTTGCCTGTATTGTTAGTCATAATTGTTAAGTGTTATAGACTATGCACTTTCAGATGTATTGTAGATAAGAATACAAGAAGCTTGTTTTCTCCTTTATAGTGACATTTACTAAAAGCTTATTTAAAAGAAACACTACATGATAATAAATAACCTTCTTTCCTAAAATTTTTATCTGAGTTTCTGTTTCATTCTTTATCGCATAGTTCTATATTTACGTAGAAGCTTCTCAGGTCCACAGCCTATTTTTGCTTACAGAATAAATTTACCAACCAACTAATCTGCTTATCAAATTCCCTCAGAAAAGCATGAAAATTCAATCATCTGGGAAAAGAATTAGACTTTGGTTCCTATTAAAATGTAATATATATTTGATATATATATTTGGTATATATATATAGGGTGATTCACGAAATCCGTAACAACGTTTTAACTCAGCTCCTAGTGTACAGAGTTCTTTGAAACAAAAGGATAATACTAAAGTGCATGTGCCGAATCACGTGGTGATGCTTCTGAAATCAGGGGCGTCTCGGGAATACCTGTACCATGGGGGGGGGAAGGGGCAAATTCAAAATTTTAAATGAAAACAATGATTGTTTCAATAGGACCAAAATCAACGTGATTCGGCATATGCACATTTTTGCAAATGTTTTAACATTTTTGTTTCAAAGATTTCTGTGCGCTAGGAGCTGAGTTAAGGCTCTGTTACGGATTTTGTGAATCACCTTATATATAAAGCTTTTTCAGTCGGAACAGTCCAGAACGCATTCCGGTAAACTGTGAGTACTTTACTACTTCCTAAACACATTAAAATTCTCTGAAAAAATAACCCAAAATGTCAGAGAATAGGCAAAGAAACTGATGCAAGGAAATCTTTAAAATTAGAGGAGTTAACATTGGTTGACTTCTAGGTTTAGAGTGTTACCGCGGCGTGAAAACATTAATAAGCACACAAGCTCATTTTACAGCAGCAGAACAAGATGAAATCAAGAGACAAGCCTAGAAGAGTAATATATGAAGGGGTTTTGAAGAATATAACAAGTGTTGATCTTGTTTAGAATCTTGAACTATTGTGTTACTAATAGAACTCGTATGTTTGAACTAATCTTATATTAGCTAAATTAGATTAGTTTAGATTAAGTAACGTGCTGAACCACAACATACGAGCCATCAGTGAATATTTAGGCCAAGAAATAGTAGTGGATAAATTCTTATGATAAAACTATAAATACTCTAGATGCAAAAATGAACATACCAGCAATACACCAAATCAACTAAATAAGCAAAGAGTATTCTTTATATAGACCATAACGTAACATAATTTAATAATAGTATTTGTTTCCATTAGGTTAATTTTAGTTAGATGCAGTCCTGTTAAGTAAATTTGCAGATACTCAACAGTAGCTGAAGAAGATTAACACACCTATGTACGTTAGTCACAGTGCCTGCAGTTGTTTTTAGTGCCTAGTAGTGTATCGGTACGCAACGAACGAAACCTTGATATATGGTTGACTGCCTAATAACTCGGAGATTGAGCAACCCCGCATGGAAGCTAGTTTTACATGTATGATCTTTCTAGTTTTCAACCTACAATTAGAAGCAACCAAGATTTGCCTGGTGTATAGCCAGTCGCATATAGACTTGTCTAACTAACAGTGAATCCACACAACTTATATCTATATTAGTTTAGAGGGAAGCACCTGACTTGGCTCTCCTCCATCTTGAAACACGTCACTATATTGAATTTTTTGGAACGATCTCTTTTATGTTCAATATGTCTATAATCGATGGACATATTTTAATTCATGTTCTTTTTTCAATGAAAGGAGAAAGTAACTACATGATTACAAATATAATAAACTTGATAGATATAATAACTTTAATTTATTTTGTTTAATAGTTTTGAATTTCGATGGAAACCCTGTTAGAGGAAGATATGTATGTGATAGTCAAATTAACGGGATATTTATTGCTACTACTTAGTTAGATAGGCAATACCTGAGCTATTGGAGAAAAAGTTTATATGATATTCTGTATTCTCTGTGGAAGAGAATATGCGAATATTGTGATAATACGGTCGTCCAGCATATGAATAGGATTTGAGAGGTTGATACGTCATGCAATATCAAGTGTTTGTCGTCGACAATGAGATAATTTTATGTTAGTATGGATTATAATATGCAGAAGTAAAGACTTAACAAGATCAAAATATCGTATTTTCTTCCGTCTTCAAACTAGGGTTGGTAATAATTGGCTTCATAACCTTGAATGGTGGAAAATCGCTTGTGCGTCCTGCGAATTCACACTCTGGGCGTAGTAGCAATAGAGGTAGTGATATTAATAGTGAAAGAAGAAGAAGAAGTAGTGGTGATAGATGTGGTAGTATTTATTATTGTTATAGCAGTAGTAGTGCTGGTGATAGTAGTGCTACAGTAGATAATATTATAAAAACTAAAATAAATTCCATTAGCTTTTTAACTTCGCCCACAGGTCAAGGCACTAACCTTTTGTATTTGATAACTGTAAAAAAAATCATTGTTCAGTAAAATTGTATTAACAATTCTTAGCCGCGAAGCATTACTGTTGTGTATTGTTGCACAACTATTTCAGTTGCGTGGCAATTTATATTTCATTCGAATGACTTCAAACAAGCCATAAACCAGCAAATTTTCGTCCCTCTTTGTCTTCTTTCCATATCATTTAGGACTTTCTTTCGAATAAGAACCAATCATTCCAAGAGCACCATTCTATAATAATGTCAAGCAGAAAGGGAAAGTTATACGAACAAAAGGTTAACAGATTCAAGGTGGTTTTACAAACTGTCAAGGCCGTTAGAGAAATGAATTTTGAAGACGGAGCCTCGTTGGACGACATCCTGAAATTCCTTAAAGAGAACGATAATATGGCTATTAATAAGAAATCTGTGAGAACTGCTGCAGATAAAGCTGTGGAAATTGGATTTTTGAAGCAGAACAAACAAAATATGTACTTTCTGGATGCAGCGGCGGATTTTTTGATATTTCAGGATGACAAGGGAAAGAATCAATGTGTAGGAAGAAGAAGGACTCAACGAGGTGCATGTCCAGGAGCAAGGAGGAGGACTCCAGGACGAGGTGTCAGTTCCCAAAATCAGGACAGTGATTCCGCATCTGATCATGATGATTTGGATGATGATGATGAAAGTGATGGCGCTTTCAACAGCCAGCTGGGATGTTTGAAACAAGGTGCTGACATAATTGCCTGTGATCTTTCTGACTGTTCCGCATCATCTGATGATGAATGAGGCGATGATGACTACAACGAAGATGACTAAAATAGAAAGGATCTGATCAATAATAATAGCCAGTCTATTTCAGAAGTATATCAGCAAATAAATATAAGAAGTTCCGAGCTTTTCACCTGAGAAATATCTACACCACATACAATACAAAATCCTGTCAACTCAAAATGGTTGATAAAGAAAATTCTACAGTGACTTGTATGCTTATAAATATCATCAATAAAGCTTTTACATTCGCTTTTCTATATTATAATATTGTTTTGATTCAAATCGAATTCAGACAGTTAATATTTAGAACAAAGAAATATTAAAAACCTAAAGTAATACAACTTAACCTAAAATATTTCACGATAAAACATTTAGTAAGAAAAACAAGATTTTAATAATAAAAGACTTGGTACGAAAAGGTTTTGACTTTGTACTAATATTTAGGCATATCCGGGATAGAGTAAAATGGGAAAGGTAGCGAGCGACCTGGGCTTTACTTGAGGTACCCTCCCGGAATTCGCCTGTAACACAGAACAAACCTGGAAAACATCAATCACAGAGTCACTCCAGGCAGATTTATAATGCATTCTACCGAGCAGTCTTATTGAAGTTGGTAGCGCGTTAGGTTTGCTTTCGCGAGGTCCTGGGTTCAATACCAGCGACCGATCATCCTGGCTGAGGTTTTCCAAGGGGGTTCCTTAGTTAGGTACACCAGTCGGGGTGGTACCTTCAACTTAGGCTGTGGAGGACATTTTCCCTTACTCTATCCGAATCTGAGATATAGATGATTAAATACCATAATTACGTTCAAATTCAATACTACATGCTGTTCAATAATGATACGGGGATTTTGTAAGGCCCAATAAACACAATTTGCAAGGGTGTAGATAACTGATCTACGCCATGCAGTTGTATTAACATATTTTTGTTTTTCTCGAACATGGGCGTCGATGGGAATAAATAGCATTTCTTACTTAAGTAGTAACTTTGTTACTATTTCTAACAAAACCTTAACTAAAGTCAGTAATGCATCGGTTATCTACACTCTCCCCTACAATTGTGTCGATCGATGTGTCTGTTCAACTTAAATGTCGCCTCATTCAACCACCATATTCTTTACAAACAATTGGATTCATCATAAATCTTGTCAAGGACAGTTTCGGCACCGTCGATCTGTATCCTCATCATGGAGCTTATGCAACAAACGGTGGGATGAAGGCCCTGAGTTTCATTCTCTTTATTACGTTATGAACACTTAGGAACAATGCCCATTTGTGCAGACGATGTTTTTTTTTTTTTTTTCGAAATTCTATTCAGGTTAAACAATAACCGCTCTGCGTTTTTGTCTGTTGTTTCTGTGTTTAGGTGACCGGTCTAGGAGCTTGCATCCAGTAGAGTCAAAATTCTATGCAATGGCTTTGATATGTCTTACTGGACCAGGCGAATGTTATATTCAGAAGTTAAACGACGATTTGTTTCTGAAACATTTCATCCATTTTGGAAGTGCATCCTCATGGAATGGGTTGTTGTTTGCTATATAAAGCGAAATACCACGGTTACCAGCTGAAACGTAGCATAACCAGACATCTGATAAAACATTCTACTAACACTCACCAACAGCTTTATAAAACAATAATAATACTTATACTACTCATTACACACGCCATACTGATTTCTGAATAGACAATTGTGTGTACCTTCTTTCATGTTCAGAACGTAACTAGTTTTCTCATAGGGAAGATTTAAATAAATGGCAATTTATTTTGAACATTATAATTTGCAACTAGGATATTGGTTTATTTTCGTTGCGGAAAGTATTTTAGAGATTTGTTTATGACAGATATTTACCTTCGATCATATACCAGAAAATAACTGAAAGGGAGTATTTTCTGATTTAAAAGCATAACCATTCAATGAAAAAAAAATAGTTTGTGTTATTTGTCAGGCATAAATGTGTTAATTATTCGATAAAATAAGGTAACGGAAGCACGAATATTACGTAACATAATTCACGCAGTATTTAAAATTGAAAAAGAAGCATTTTCAGCATTATTTGGTATGTAATAATGTGTATTATCAATGTAATCACGTGATACCACATCATATGTTTCTCGTAGGCCACTAAGTCTGTGATCCATATAACACCAAAAGCTGCAAAGGACCAGAGAGACTTCTGCTGAGGCCCCAAACCCTCGGAACCAATTATGTAAAGGACCAGTGAGAACCTGAATAACTAGCTATCCACTGAATACTGGCTATTATGATACCAGGAGACTATATATATTATACTAAATATACCTTGGCTATGGGCGCGGGATGAACCATTCGGGGTGCTGAAAGGCAAAATCTTATTAGTACAAGATAGAAAATAGGTAATGAGTACACCTTCCTGCCTGAGCTGAAGACGGGTCGGGGCAGAGAGTAGCGTCCTCCTGCCTGAGATGAAGACGGAACGTCACCCAAGGATGGTAGAGGATAGGTTATAGTGTTTGCCTGTCTGAGCTGAAGACGAGCCAGCACTAAGAAAAGGTTGAGAACCACTATCTACCTGAGCTGAAGACGGCCTGAGGTTAGGTGTTTGGTGATTGACCTCTTCCTGCCTAAGCTGAAGATGGGTTCGAGCCAAGAGTGACGACTGCCTGCCTGAGCTGAAGATGGACCGCCGCCTAGGTAAAGGTTGCGAACCACTTCCTGCCTGAGATGAAGACGGGCAGAGGCCGAAGGGTAACGATGATCTGCCTGAGCAGAAGACGGACCAACGTTAGGTTATGGGTTGAGTACTCCTGCCTGCCTGAGCTGAAGACGGGTAAAAGTCCAGGGTCACGATGACCTGCCTGAGCTGAAGACGGGTCAACGCTAAGAACTTGGGTGGGAACTCTCGCGTACCTAAACTGAAGACGGAGCAAGGAATAGGTTGTAGAACACAAGTTAAAGAGTGAGGTTATAAAGCAAAGCCAATAAAGCATGAGAGCGTTTAGTGATAATAGGTTTATTAGCGGACTGTTTGTCCGAAGAAGAGAAACATCAAGCAAGGGAGCTCAATGTGGTTCGGCCCGAAGACCGAGGAGATCTGAATTACACTGACTGATAACTTAAATTTGCAAAGGGCCCTCAGGGCCACCAAGGCTGGACTTCTGGCCATCTTAGGCCACTTTCGTCCTTTTGTAATTTATATTAATTAAATTGTTTGAATATTATTATTTAAATTTCTTTGATAAGAATCGGATATCTAGAATTTTATCTAATAATTTCTTTTTTTAGATATGTTTTCTATTTTAAGGTATGAGGTCTTATAAAGAATTTAATTATTTATTGTTATTTGTTTCAATCTGAAATTATTAAGTGCACAGGAAGTGTACATCTAGTATATTGAGCCACATAAACAAGGTTTTCAGTAAAACCAACAGGTATTTGGAAAGGTTGTTTGTTTGAATTTGGGTTTAAATTGAATTGGTTTTAAGTAGCCTTAATGCAGCCTTCTTTCTTGTTTATTAGACGAGCGTATTTGATGGTTTCTGAGTTTTAAGCATGTTTTATTTTTGACTGTGATGGATGGATGTTCCCTGTGGTAATAAAACTTATTTGATTGTAAGATTTTAATTTGTTTGGATTTAAAGTTAGAAAACTATTCTTTCTTGTTTGTTTTCAAGTTCTTAATGAATAGTTGTGAATTGACGTAGATGTTTCCGTCCTCTGATTGTAGAATATTTAATCTATACTGGAAGATTTCTTCTGTAGCTAAATTTATTGCTTGTGTAATCTTAGAATATGTTTCCGCATCCTTTGGAATTCCTAAAGCAAGTATAATAGAAACCCAGCGAGTAAATCTATCTGTCAGTTTATTCATTCTCCTATTTACCAAGTCTTCATTTCCTGCAGCAGCAGAAGTCCCAATACCCTCCGAAACTCCACTGTTTCGAATTTTTGTTTTATCATTCAGTTTTGAATGACTGTTTAATGTTGGTTTAATAGCTTCAGATGTGGAAATTCCATTGTTTCTTGCTTTAAAAACCTTTTCAGGTAGAAAATAATTTTTGTTTGGAGGCCTACGTGGACAATTTGAGGATCCTGTTCAGTGTCCCTTTAATCTACAAGTTCCACAATAGTTTCTATCTGGCATAATTTTGCATGTGTAACTCAAATGATTTTTACCGCATTTGTAACAAACAGGAGGGGATCTTTGTTACAAATTTTGTTTAGATGGTATTGTTGACAATTTCCGCATGGATGTGGTCTTCCGGTGGAACGAGATTTCTCAACTCGATGTCTGGTGAAGCCTATGGTAAGTCCATGTGTTATTAGAGAGCTTATTACTTCCGGGATTTTTTTAGAACAGTCTGATCAAGGATAGAGGACTCCTGCCATTTCTAATTCTTGTAATATTAGTTAGTGAGATATTCCTTTCTTTATTTAAGTGTTGCTTTAGATCTTCAATTTTTACTTTAATATTCACATCTCGGACTACGCATGTAAATGTAGTAGTGGTAAACGGCCTCTGAGGTATCCTCTGTTTCTCGTTAAAAGACTCTACTATAGAACCCTGGCCAAAATCTGATGTTTGGAAAGCTTTAAGGAATTCCTCTTTATTTTGGTTATTCTGAAAGACTAATCTAAGACAGTTAATCTTCACCGCTGGATAAGCTATCAACTGTATGTTCGGTAATTTACGTTTTATTAATGCTTGAAATGCCAATGGGCTTTTGAGCTCTGATCTAATATTCTTAATTAAGGCTATGTATTTGAAGATATTATTAATGCTGTCACTTCTACCTTTCTCTAGAGTTTCTTAAATGGATCTATTATTATCTTCCTGACTATTATCTGATACTTGAACATCGTTATTTATGCTAGAATAAATGTCTGTGCGTGGATCTGTGAACTTCTGTAAGTAATTAGGAGAGTAGGGACTGGTAATGATTAGAGGATTTTTTACTATCGAAGTATGACTATTGTTAGAACTAAGAGAGGATTCAGTTAACTTTTGATTTGCGGTTGCATTGCTCGGTCCAGGTGTTTGTGAAGGAGAGGAATGAGATGTGTTTGGAACGGCAGTATCTTCCTTCTTATCGAAAAAATTGCTGTTTTTTCGGATTGGCTGTGCTGTTGGAGAGGAAATTGCCTCAACATCTTCTTGTAACTGCTCTAATTGCCCCTGCTTCCTCCCGATTTCTTCTTCCTTGTCAAAATTTCATGTTTAGGAGAATTGTTCTTTAGAAAGTCTTCTCTCGATGTCGGTTGCTTTTGAACATTTCTTTCTTTTGCGACTTCTTTTTTGGATTTCCTTTCTTCATTGTTTGGAGATGAGCTGCTTTCTCTACTGCCTTTCCCTTTTCTACTTCGGCCCATGGTAGGAAAGAGGAAATAGGAATTATTTGAGGTATTGATATGGAAGTTGAATATGAAAATTGGCGGGAACCGAGTGGCTCTAAAAGCGACCTTTATGTTTATATAGCTTTTATAAAGATTTATTATCTATACTAAGTCCAACTATGAGCTAAATTGTTTAGAGTTTATTCTTTATTTGATTTAAGTTTAGTCGATCATAAGCCAAGCTCTGAATAAGCGTTTATCTTTTATTTTGTTGCTCTTAAACCGTGACGTGCTTAATAACAGATCCTGCTCCTACGAGTCCCTACGCTGCTGTGTCAACCAAACGAACCTGAATTACATTTGCTCGGAGGCTGCTTATATACTGAAAACGGCATCACATACTCATACACAACCAAAATGTAGTCCAATTTAGAATCGTACGCGCAGGTACAATTTAGTATGTTTTTTTAAGTAAGTATTTTATATAGTGTTTGTTGTTAAATAACTTCTTTACTTTTTCATATGAAAATAGTTGCTTGTCTATTGTTTTTTTTTTTTTTTCGTTTGTATTCATCCGCATAAGAATTTGAAATGTTCTTTACATACATACACATATATTTGAACTTTGCTGTTTCCGAATTGTCATGTAGGCTTTAAATATGAAAGAATTTTATTGTTTCACAGTTCATACTATATCTTAGAGTGCATCATTATATAACCTTCCGCACAGAATATTTTAGTTAATTTAAAAGCTCAGAATGTACACAATGAATTCAGGAGCGGCGCATATGACGGAAAACAAACAAAAGTGACTTAATTGCATTTGAGAGAATGTAGGTAACGTCACAAAGCTCGTTAGCTGACACCACAAACATTGTCATCAACTAACACATAATCAAGTGCCATCTTTGCGCTTATTACACAACATCCTCACAGTGGATAAGAAATTAAGGCTCTCTCTCTCTCTGTTTAAGTTTTGCCTGAATACCAATTCATGCACTGAACCTTCCAAATAACATGAAGAGTCATTTAGAAAAGGCTATTTCTCTACAATTTGCTTAAATCAGAACTTTATATAAGATTAACCTACTTGTGTTAATTTACATTTACCTATAAAACTTATTATGAGAATAGTGTTATATTATAGACTAACAGTAGATTTAGAATTTATAATCTAAATGATTTATGTATTTTATCGTTTCTTTAAAAAAAAAAAAAAAAAAGAAAACAAATTTTCTTCCAACTTCCCGAGAATTTTGAACATTTGAGATTCGCCTTTCCGAAAGAATGGTTCAAATATGTTTTGTGCCACGTAAGTGTTATGCAGTTGAGAGTTTATTTAACACGATCAACAAATTCGACATTTGTTTGCTTTGTTTCTTCGAAGATTCTGTCAGTATTGTTTTTAATGATTTTAAGGACATATCAGTGCTGTCAGGAAATATCAAGCGAACAATAGATGTTCTTAATGAAAATATGTAAAATAATTATACACAAATGGTGTAGCGAGAACGGGTTAGTCATTATTCATCAAAATTGTCTTACACAGTCATAGGGACAGCTACAAAAATCCAGAAACTGAAACCATCGGAATTAAACATAAAATTAAGTAACCATATTCATCTAGTGTTAATAATCTTAGATTATTAATGGACATAAATCTAAACTGGAATCCTCATATAGCTAACCTATATGACTTGGTCACGTGACTTGGTCACCATAAAAACAAAATTATGTATAATAAGACACTAATTATGCCCTTGTTTCACGGTGATGCTGTATATGGTTCTTTCATTCACACCAACAAAGTAAGATCTATTTTAAAAGTCCAAAATTCCAGCCTTCGGTTTGCTTTCAGCCTTCGTAAATTCGAACGTATTCTCCTTGTATTAAAGAACAATATTTTGATAATGTATCGAAGAAGGTTCTTTAGTTTCTGTTGTACAATTTGCAACATTATTCACAAGAAATCACCCGTTTATTTACATAGAAAACCTATCGCTAGATCTAGTTTCCATAAGTATGATACACGTAATAGGTCAACCTATGATATTCTAAGATACAATCTAACGCAAACAACTCTATCATTCTCTGCATCAGCTGCAAAAACCTGGAATGTGTTGTCCAATGCAATTACATGTGCAAAAACGCATAATGATTTTTTCTTAAAAAACAAACGAACTTTTTAGTGCATATTTACTTAATCCTCAAAGGCTTTGCTCTTCTTGTACTGAGATGTAACTTTAATATGGTCTTATAGTGTGGTGTAAATATGGCACTTTGGATAATAGTAGATCGCATTATAAAATAGCAGTAAGAGACTTGCAAAAGCGGGAATTATTAGGATTAGTGACACTAAAGTGGGAAAGTTTAGAATGAAAATGATCACTAGTTTTAGATCTAGAAAATCTAGCAACAATTATACAGAGCCAAGCAACAGATTCAGTGCTTTTGAAGAGAGAGAAGAAACACATATCAATTGTAGAACTAAAGTACTGACTTTGATGGTAAGAAAATAGAAGGCATTAAGAAGGAAAAGGACTTCTGATGTAGAAGAGAAGGGGAAAATAGCAGAAAGAGGATTGAATAGAAATGAATAAAACTGGAAGAAAAAATGAGAACTAATGTACGAAAATATTACTGATGAAATAAACATAATATGTAAAATGGTATGGAGGTCACTTGGAAGACTGAACGCTATTTTGGAAAGCTAAATACCAATGTGTCTCAAGCGTAAATCTACGGTGATGTGTCCTACCAGTGATGATATAAGACTGTGAAACGTGGATATTGAATGCGCGAAATATTCAAAGAGCTATACCGAGATCAAAGGAAAAATGTACAACTAGGCGAGACAAGAAGACAAATGAATGGATTCGTACTCAAACAAAGGTGGAAAATGTAATCAAGGCTGCTAAGATGAAGTGGAAAGGGGATGGGCACATAGCTAAACGAACAGATGGAATAAAATCTTCTACATGGGGTTTCCAGAGGGGAGAAAAGATTAGAAGGGGAACAACTCTAAAAAGGTAGATAAAATTATGAACGAGGTTAGCAGCTGACAGAGACTTGTGGAAAAAAAAATAATGGAACAAGCCTTCATTGAAAATGGTTGAATGGATGAGATGGTCTTTTATGAATAACAGACTCTGGAACTAATTTCAAGAATGTTCATTAAAGAAGTGTGCAAGTAAGCTGACCACCACTTTGAAGGTTTTCTTATCCACAATCACAAAGATTTTAAATTAGGCAAAACACTGAAAATAACGGAAGTCTGTTCTCCTTATGTGTAAGCTGTGGTTTTACTTTGCATTGATTGATTTGTCCTTATCTGCTTCATTTGCAAGTCAGACAGAAATTTTGTTTTAACACGTGGTGATGCTTCTAAAATCAGGGGCGTCTCGGGAATATCTGTACGGGGGGCAATTTCAAAATTTTAAATGCAAACAGGTGCTGATTTTGTCCCATTGAAACAAGGGCTTAGTTTTGAGCAACTTTTAGAGGAAACACATGTCGATAGCTCATACAGTTTGGCAGTGAGGTGGAATTTTTGAGGGTAGAAGCAGAATGGTGAGATGACTTGTCGAATGCTATAACCAAAATGGAACAGCAAACAAGGGATTTAAACGAAGAGAAATAAATGTACTAAACTGCATGGAGCAGACTGGTGAAAAGGAACACCGAGTGATAGCATCAAATTAATACAGTGCAATAACAAAAATGTAATAAGTTAACAATAAGAGAAACCTATTCTTGCCTTAATCGAGGTGGCATGACGTATTTAAAGGCAGGTGTCCATGCCATACATGATCTGCTTCACAGATGCTCAAACTGGTGTCCGCCGACCGCAATACAGCGATTAATTCGAGGCAGAAAATTGTATTCAACAACCTCAAGTTCGGCAGTTCCGATGCTTCTGAATGCTGTTGTAATACGTGCTTTCATGTCTGCAATAGTAGTTGTTCGATGTACGTACTCAAGGTCCTTAATTCTGCACCAGAAATAATAATCCATACACGTTAGGTCGGGGGACTGTGGCGGAAATGGCGGGTGGGAAACTCTTCCTATCCAGCGTTGCGGAAACAGATCATGGAAACAGAAACGATGCTGCTGGAATTAGTGTGTGTGTGTTTACCCTAATGTATTGGTAATGGTGCCATATCTGAGTTCAACGATGGATGTATATAAATATGATATTGTTCGACCAATTTCCTACGCACTTTTATGTACTTAAGATTTTTTTTTAAGTCGGAGGCATGTAACGGGTCCTAGTTACTTCGAACCTAGTACCTGGTGAGATTTGAAAGGAAGACATTCATAATTATTACATTTTCAACTCAGAGGACGATCACCTCAACTTCATATTATTTGTCATAATCTTCTGCGGCAAGAACATAACTTAATATGTAATAACAAAGAATGAGTCTGAAAGCAAACAGGTAGCTTTATGTAAATTATATAACGCTCCTGTAATTCTGTAAACATGATATGGTTTGCACTCATGAACTGTCTGGGTACTCTAACTTAAAATTACAGACTCTCCGAATTTTGCGGGCCAACGTTTCTCTTTCATCATGCTGATCCGCAAATTCCTTAGAGTGTCCTTGCCACTCAAAGTTTGAACACAAGCCTACCAGCGTTGGAGAACAAAAACGAACTTCACTTCGGTTCTGGCTCAGCCACGTTAATCATTATTACTACTCTTCATGTAGACGGCTCGTTAAGCAGTTTGAACTTTAACAGTGATCAGAGTTACCAGTTGAACAGTGACTTATCAACATGCACGGCAGTGCATGAGCCAAGTTCTTCACGTCAGAAAACGTCAGCACTGCCAGAAGCATGTTATACAGGAACAAGAGTTTATGGCAAAATCGACGATTTGGGGGCCCCGTAAAAAAAAAGATGTTAAAGATAGGAATATGAGCTTTTGGCGATAAGGAGATATGGTAAATATGTCCAGATGCACAAAATTTCATATTCGTATCTCAAACTATGTTCTAGTTCTGGACCCCTGAAATTGCACATTTTAGGCTAACTGACTCACTCATTCACTCACTCACTCACTGACTGACTGACTGACTCACTCATCATATTGTTTAGGGTGTTTGGAGTAAGCTAGAAACATGAAATTTGGTATGAAGGTAGAGGATGATAAGTAGATAAAGGAAAAATTCCGACATTTTGAAAAGGTCGCCATCTTGGATTCAAAATGGCCGCCAAACCTAAAATTTCAAAGAATACACAGCCTAAACGACTAAAGATAGAACAGTGAAATTTGGTATGGAACTACATCATTGATAGCAAATTAAGAAAACTTCTTAAAAATTTGAAAAAGTCGCCATTTTGGATTCAAAATGGACGCCAACCCTAAAATTTTAAAGAATACACAGCCTAAACGGCTGCCGCTAGAATAATGAAATTTAGTTTGACTGTACAACATTATTAGTAGACTATGAAAATATTACAAAATACCTCTAAAGACGCCATCTTGGATCCAAAATGGCGGACGTCATAAATCCATTTTCCAACTGCTTGAGCCAGAGATACGAAATTTGGCATAATGATGTATTATCAAGAGTAATTTAGGAAAAGATAACAACGTTTTAAAAAAGTCACCATCTTTGATTCAAAATGGCAGCTGAAATACCATTTTTCACATCGTTCGAGATAGAGAAATGAAATTTGGTATGAGAGTGTATCATCACGAGTATGTCACGAAAATATAAGAAAACGTTAAAAATGTGTCCATCTTTTATCCAAAATGCCCGCCTAAGCCCCACTTTATAACGACTGAAGCTAGAGAAACGAAATTTGGTATGAAGGTGTACCATTACGAGTAGGTTAGAATAAATTCGGCTCGTCTCCCCTACTAGGGTACAGTTCCCAGATGGAGCCTGATTTGCGATAAAGGGGTGCGCCTCAGCGAGGCCATCTTGGAATTCTGGGGGCAGCACCCCAATGAGGCGAAGCGAGTATATACATTACATAAGTGTAAAAAGCTGCGAAATACGAGCAAAAGCACCAGGGGTGCAAACTGTCCAGTCAACTCCTTCAACCTTAAATAGTGGTGAAATGGAATATGGATGAGCCTAGTTCCTCGCGCCAACTTCCAATACTCCTGCGTGTCCCACCAAGCTTTACTCGTCACAAACGTTAGCACTGCCAGGAGCATGTTATACAGGAAGAATGTGGAAGTTTCCCCATTCGGACGCAGCGCCCTGGAGTATGAGGGAATATCTGCATCATGTGGCGCAGTGCACTGCAGATTCTGGTTGTGATAAAAAGACGCAGTTCCTCCAAACTCCTCAAGTTCGATGCGCGGCCTGCCGTGGGATTCTTGGAGCAGCGACGCGAGCGAATCGAGGGGAGTATCAACACGTACGGCAGTGCATGCAGTCGAGTTCCGCGTGTCACAAAACGTCAGCATGCTATACAGGAACAAGAGCTTATTGAGAAATCAGCGATTTTGAGCTTCTGTAAGAAAAAAGATGTTAAAAATTGAAATATGAAATTTCGAAGTATGACGGTATATCATCACTAGTAGATTACAAAATATCTGCAAAAACATAATTTTGAATCCAAAATGGCTGACTTCATAATCCGTTTTCCAGAACGTTTGAACTAGGGATACGAAATTTGGCATAAAGGTGTATTAACAAGAGTAGTTTAGGAATAATTTACATTTTTGAAAAAGTTGTTAACTTGGATCAAAATGGCCGCACAAGAACTTTTTCTACACCATTCGAGCTATAGAAAGGAAATTTGGTATGAAGGTGTACCATCACAAGTAGGTAACGGCAATGTAAGAAAACTTTTTAAAAATCGCTTTCTTTAATTCAACATAGCCGCCCAAATACCATTTTCCAAACCACTGAAGCTAGAGAAACGAAGTTTGGTATGAAGGTGTACCATCACGAAAATGTTTCAATAAATGGATCAAACCATCGCTATGAGCGTGCAGCCCCCGAGGCGATATGGGAAATGGTCTGCACAGCATGGGGCGCTGCCCCCAAAAGTCTGCTTACAATAAAGGGGGCGTAGCCCTAAAAATTTGAAGTTGGGGCGCACACGGAATCCTGGGCAGCACACCCAGCGAGACGAACCTTGTATATATATATACACGTATAAAAAGCTGTGAAATCCGAGCAAAACACCAGATGATGTTCGAGCCTTAGGGTTGGTGGTGGTGGATTTTAGGGCCGCCAGCAGGAAGCAAATTTGCTATAAAGGTGTATCATCACAAGTAGGTTACAATAAATATGGCAAAGCTTCCCTATGTTTCAATAAATATCTCATTCCCACGGATGGTGGGTATGGGAAAAAATCTGCAACATGGAAGCACAGTGTCCTGGAGAGTGGTTACGATAAAGGGGCGTGAGTACCCAAAAACTCGAAGTTGGGGGCGCAGCCAGCTACTGGGGACGAGGACCTAAACGAGGCCGAGCGAGTATACATGTACAAAAAGCTGTGAAATCCGATCAAAAACACCAGAGGTGCAAAAAGTGGAGCCAAGTTCTTTAGCCCTGAAAAGGTGTGAAATGGGAGACGGATGAGCCAAGTTCCTTGGTGACAGCATGTAACAGGAACAAAGGAACTTGGCGCGAGATGGCAACAGCCTTAGGGTTGGTGGCGGTGGACGTAGTGGGCTTTAGGATCCCCACCACCCTTATAGCTTGAGGATCATGAACCTTGTCACCTCGCGCCAAGTTCCTTTGTTCCTGTTACATGCTGTCACCAAGG
>JAGDQP010018547.1:0-36366 GCA_022664845.1 Lepisma saccharinum | reverse complement strand
AAATTTGATGGAGCAATTTTTCATATGTTTAGTGTGGTTCAAAATTCATCACGGTACTGGTTTAGTTTGTTCTCCATTATTTGTTACCACGAAGGCTATCGAAGGAAAGGAAGGCGTTAGCGGTAAGATATATATACAAGAAATCTTTAAACAATGTTCTCAAGTACCTGACGAGACGAAAGAGACACTTTCCAAGGAATTCTGTATCAGTTGGTTGTCTAGTCTAGGAGATAAGGCGTTGGCCGGAAGCTAGCAGGTTCAAATTCCACTGAAGTCAAGTTATCTTTTACTTATTTTTCATTCATAAGAACATTTCTTTGTTACTACTTATGAATAAATACTCATTTTCGCTTCTTTTTACATTTTAAAGATTTTATTGTGTCATTTTCATGTTCAATACATGAAAAATTTAACTGGGTAAATGAAGATTCATGTAAGAAAGATCACGTTCCCATCGAAAAGAACTACCATGGAGCTCCCACATTTCTTCGAGCTGAAATTTGTTATCTTTTCTGCAATAAAAATCCTCTTTAGAAACAACGGTACCTCTTTCCGCACTTGCAAGACGAAATATTGCACTCAAATTGAGCGAGATTCCTCGCTCTTTGAATTTACTGTGTACACTTTACATATCATAGCTAACAGGACAATTTGTTTTAAAAAATAATTTAGTTTTGACTGATACATAGACAGCTCCGGAGTAGGCCAGAGATATCTCCATTTTTAATTTAAGAGCTATATATCGACTTAACTAGAAATGATAACGGACCTGATAAAAGAAGGACGCTCCGTAGTATGGCAAAAAAGGTTGTTACGTCACCGTATTGGAAATATATGATTAAATCAAGGTTGATTAGCTGAAATCTGAAATAAGTTTCTGACTGTTTACTATCGTTGAGATGATGGCTTGCTTTGCATACTGAGCGCTTGTAGTACAGAAATTCCGTATTTAAAGGCTGAAGCGTCATGAGATTGCTAACGACCACATACGTGGAGATCTGAAGTCAGTTTCTCTCTACCTGTGTCTGTTAGAATGTGACTGCATGCATAAAGTGCAGAAATATCATAGGTCTAACCAGACTAAACGACTGAATAAATTAGGATTTCTGAACTTAAATCTATGTAACAGACAGACGAACAAAGTGCAATTGAAAGCAAATCAAGAAAATTGCTTTTATGTTTCTACAGCAAAAAGTATCTTCTGTGAAAGTAGTGTATTTTTTTTAAAAAAAAATTATGGAATTTCAAAATTTTTCTTCTGAAGGCAGAGATAGTGTAGTATCTAAAGCGAATTTCAATACCTTAATCACTATGGTACTGTGTAAAATGTTAAATGCATTTGTTCTAAATTTTTATAAGACTCTTTTGTTCACCTCAATTGAATAATTTCTTAATAACTTCTTCCATCGTTACTTTATCATATCCAATCATTCTTTAAACGTTTTTTCGCATTTTGTTACACAAGATAGAGTGTATTAACACGCAAATTTTGGCTGGTTTGGAAATAAATAAATAAAATTGACAGGGATGGAGATAGAACACTAGTTGTCACGGTTAAAAGAATGATATACCTTTTTCTTTAACGAAGCTAGAAATAATATAGAAAATTCGTCAGTTTTCTCGTTGTATTGGAAAAGGAATGAACCGAAGTTTGTCGTCACACATTATGAACAAAATGTGTGTGAAAGGTGTTCCTGGCGAACTAAGTGTACAAAATGTGTTCAAAAGTTTCCTTCAGAAAGATCTGATGGGCTTCAGACACTTCTTAATACACATTACTTGTACTAGAGTAAAGCCTGGTAAAATGACACACTTTTTATTTAACGCGCAATAGCTTTGTAACAAAAAATGAAAAGTAAATGTTTAATAGAGCAATGCAATGGAAACCTTGGAATCTAGACTCAACAGCAAAATGAAAAAGAAATATTGAAATTTGTGAATCACAGATAATATTGCAATGATCTGCGTGTTACGACACGTGATTCACATTTCAAAACAGAAACATTGTAGTAAAGTGAGTACTACACGTAGTAAACAGTCATGTGACGCAATGTAAATAAATAGTAAGTTACATAAGCACCAGCAGACGGCAATTCTTCAAGCAACAGAAGGTGGAGCTGATATCAATGTAGGAGGAGCTTGGAGGACCACCTCTCAAGAGGACAGCTATAAAACATCGATGCAGCCCTAATTAAGCATCTCTCACTCACCCGGGTGGCCGTCTCCTCTCTTCCTAAACCGTTCACGACTTGCAACGAAGTCGGAACAACTTCCTGCATACACAGTTAGCTCGGGCTGGTATGCTTCCTTCTGAAACCTAACATATACAGTTGGCATCGGGCTGGTGTGTTATCCTAATAACCTGGACAAACAGTTGGCTACGGAACGGATCGGTTTGCTACCTAGGCTCAAACCCGTACACAGTCAGCGACGGACTGGTACTACCTAGACACAAAGTCAGCTACGGGTTGGTGTCATCCTTCCGCATACAGTTGGCTACGGACTGGTGCAAACCTCATCCTAATTCTCTTCTCTGAGGCTATCACCCAAAGAAGAAGAGAACCACGTAGTTAACGCCGTAAACAACTCTGTAAGGGACAGTCTTTTTATTAACTGACCAATACTTAGAAAGGATAGTTCTTTTGTCAATCGATTTGTATACTTTGTAATAAAACTGGTGATGGGCTAAAGGCAATTCCCGTGTATCTCGACTCTACCTAAATGCATAATTGCCCACATACATAAGGAACATTACGATATTTTTTATACAGGTATGTGAATTCCATTTTACCGTACATTACCATGCGGGCAAAATGAAACATACCTTGATATCAACGTAATTTTTCTTTGTATAATAATCTTAGTGTATAGCCCGTAATAGTCTAGTGATATGTAAACAATAAAACATGATATCGGGACGGGCGTAAGCCATAGTGCTGTTACCGTCCATACAATTCATTTTATCTTATCTTAGTAAAACATGATTTTAAAATTATTACAAGTGGAATAAAATTTATAATGTAAACACATTTCTGGCTTATTTAATGTTATGCTATTTTCAGAAACGATTTAATTTGACCAATTTTGTCTTTTTCTCTTTACCCGATTTAATACTTATCTCATTTTGGGGTAAGATGTACAAGATTAGTGAATCTTTTGCAATATCATTTCGTGGTATTATAACAAAGATATAAAAGGGCATTCACCTGATATAACACATGATATATCCTCACACCACCTTCTAAAAGGTAGTTCACTCAACTACAGGCTTTTCTCTACTCTATTCGCGCTCCAAGCAGCAAACATAATTTCCATATACAGTAAATTCTCGATTATCCGCGGTCTTCCATTCTTTTTTTACAATTTGGGTCTGCAATTAAACGTGACAAAATCTTGTTAAACGTATCAATCACAAATAAAGAAGAGTTGTTTTAACAAGAAAAAAAAAAGAGTTAACCGATTTTTTTGTGAAGAAAAAGTAAACCAACGAACTTGTAAGTAAAGAAAACTGTTTTTATTATGCCATAATTGTATGTTTATTCAGTCATAATGGTGTGTAAAAATTGTTCAAAAGCATTCTCGAGTTGATTTGTGTTCTTTTTTTTCGGCCATTTTGCGGATTACCTGCGATTGCCATGCCACCCAATTCCGCTGATAACTGGGAGTTTATTTACGTCATAAAGACACAGTCACTAACCTGTCTCCAGTGTCACCAACCGTAAATTTGTTCGTTGCGTACGTGCTCGGTAACAAAGAATTTTACTTTGCACGACCATGATGTCACTTCTTTCACTAATACATATGTATACACATAATACGAGCGGAAGTTCCAAACAAACTTGTGCACAAAAAGTGGAAGATATATATTTTTTACAGTGTATCATGATTCATTGCGTAAACTGGATGGAAATTACTCACGTAGAACATTTGACCGCGGTGAGTAGGTTGAAATTCCCGGGCGTTAGCTATAGCCTATGACACCTCTCCACGATCACTCTTTCAAGCGGCTAGGATCTTAGTTTAAAGGAAACCTGGATACCCTGACTCAGGATAGCTAGCCGAAAAGTTTGTACCCGAGTGCCTTTCAATTTCTGATCTGAAGTCCGCAACGTTAACTATTAGACCACGGGAGTGTGAGAAGAAATAAATTTATCGACATTCATGGTCATGAAAGAGAAAAGAAATACCGGTTGCAGGAGAGCTGTGAGAAAATATGGATCTGAGGGAAAATCTAATCTTTCAACAAAACGAGGAAAAAGGAACTGTGTGAAATCCCAGTGCAATGAAGAAATATTATATATAAAACGTCACACATTTAGGATTGACTTATTTTTTTTCTTTAGCTGAGAGACGCCCATTAGTACTGCTATAACTGGCGACCCTTGAGGAATGAATAGGAGAAGGTTTCTTTCGTTGAGTTGGTGAGAGAGAGAGAGAGAGAGAAAGATCGCTGGATTTAAGGGAATAAGGACTGCCTTAGAATAAAAGCTGCGTTGAAGCAGCCTTCTAGATGGTTGTACAGTTTTTCCTCCTCGATTTCTCAAGGGGACGACACTCTGAAAAGCTGGAAATTTTCTTCTTCTTCTAGAAAAAGATGGAGAAGCAGAGAGATTGAAAGATATTCACTGTACTGTCTGTTTCTTTAGAAATTGCCTATTCAGCAATCTCTCTCTCTCTCTCTCTGTCTACCATCTTTCTCTCTCTCTCTCTTCTTTCTCTTTCTTTCTTTCTATAACTTCTTGTGGTAGACCGTAATTTGAGTCGCAAACCTAAAGAAGAATAGTCAAAATGGAAGCGAAGTCAATTACTGTGTGTGCTAGAGAATGAAAGAAAGAAAGAAAGAATGAATGAAAGAAAGAGAGAGAGAGAGAGAGAGAGAGAGAGAGAGATCTTTCAGCTGTGTGGTTTCAGAACTGGATTTGCCTAAGGGTGTTAATGAAATCTCATATCGAATACCAGAATTACGTGCCTAAATATCTTTAATATCACTAAAAGGGCATCCATATGAGTATTTAAAACTATTTATCCATAATGCGCATTATGATAGATTTGAAATAAATGTCCAATGAAAGAGTATTCCATAGTATTTATACTGCCGGTAGGTAGAAGTGTCTTCGTAGAGGATCGGGCGAAAATGGCTACAGGGTACGGATTATGGCAGTCAGTAACTGAAAAAAGCGTTGATTTGAATATCAGAAGGAGAAAAATACAACACTTGATTCGAAAAACATCAAAAGATACTACAAAAAATTAATAGCAAATGCATCTGTTTTGAATTTGTCACTCTCTTTGGGTAACTTTATTTTCAATCGGCCATTTTAGTAATATTTTGACTTCGTCGTCACGATTAAATGAATGCATTTGTTAAAATCCACAAACATCCATGCCCTTGGCGGTGAACCCACAAACTTGGAGACGCTGGCTTAACGCTTCAGATCATAGGGCTAGCTATAATTTGTGCAAAAGTTTATGATGGATTAGTTTCGTACGAGTGATATCGACCATACGTGATCGGCCTGTGTGAAGTTGGAACCTCAAGTGTTTGTGCTGATCGAGATTTTTGTTGTGCTAGGTAGCACTCAAATTGCGCTGGTTGTGCTACCCACTTTCAACCTTTGTGCTGGCTTCGTTGATGAGACTTTAAGAAAGCATATGAAAAGGAAAAAAAATACAATATACTCATAAAATTCGGAATTCCGAAAAAAACACTTGTTCAACTAGTGAGGATGTGTCTCAGCGACCCCATAAGCAGAGTACGGATAGGTAATAATACGTCAGGTAGTTTCGAGATTTTCGGCGGATTGAAACAAGGTAATGTCTTGTCACCAGTACTATTAACTTTGCGTTAGAATTTTGCAATTCAGCAAATAAAACAGGACAAAAAGGAACTAACACTGAATGGCTTGTATACGGGGATGACGTAGGTTTAATAGAGGACGAAATAGTTGCACTACAAAGTAACACCGATGTCTTAATAGAAGCGGGCGATGAGATAGGTCTACAGGTAAACATAGAGAAAACTAAATACATGATAACTAGCTGAAACACAGGGAATAACGGAAATAAATACATAACAATTAAGAATGAGAACATAGACAAGGTAAACAAATTTAAATACCTGGGAGCATATGTAACAAGCAAAAACGAGGTCACGGAAGAAATAAAAAGTCGCTTAGCATCGGGTAACGCATGTTTCTACTCAGTCCAGAAACTCCTAACCTCGCAATTAATATCAAGGAAGTTGAAGTTGAAATTATACAGAACGGTTATTCTGCCATTAATATTATACGGTTGCGAAAGTTGGACTACGACCCTAGCATATGAACATAAATTACGAGTGTTTGAAAATAAGGTCTTGAGAAAGGTGTACGGGCAGAAGCGGGACGAGATGACTGGGGAATGGAGGAGACTGCATAATGAATAACGTCACTTACTTTACGACTCACCCGAGGTTATAAGAATAATGAAATGACGACTAAGTTGGGCAGGTCATGTAGATCGGATGGAAGAGAAATGAAGATTATATTCCATGGTGGTTAGTAAACCGGAGTGAAAGAGACCGTTAGGAAGACCGAGACGACGTTGGGAGGATAATATTAGAAGGGATCTTTAAGAAGTAGATGTTTCTGATTAAACTGGATTGGTCTTGCTCAGGATAGAATCCAATTTAGAGCATTTGTTACTGCGGCGATGAACTTGCAAGTTCCATAAGCCATAGAGTTAGTTACTTCGTTGAGGAGATATGCCTGTTGAAAATTTAAAACTCTTGGGGAGTCAGCCTCGGAATGTTTGTGCGGGTCGACTTTTTTGTTGTGCTAGTTTCGTTTACGAGGCATAGCCTTTAAATTTGAGGGGGGTACATGATAAAGAACATTATTGAAAAAGAACTTGTTCTTCTTTATGAATTACTCCTGAATTATTTTTTATGTTCATCTTGTGTGAAATTTGGCAACAATGTTCCAGAGAGGACACTCGTACTTGCACCGCTAAAAGAGCAAGAGAGATGTGTTTAGTCTGAAAAGGATGCTGATAATAGGATCGAAACTATAACGTATCTTTTCGTATCTTTTTGACCTTGCCTTATCAGCGAATTTATACGTTTTATTAAAACATTTAATTATATTAATTGTGTGTATGTCTATAAGCAGAGAAAGAAAAAGCACATGGATTTTAAAAAACACGGTTTATACGAACAAGTTGATTTGAAATTTCTTTCAGCAATGACATTTTTTTTTATATTACTTTCTGTCATCCCCCATTTTTAAGACAGGGATTTTGTATTTCTTTTTTTTTTGTGTTAGTGTATGTGTTTTATATATTTTTTTATTTTTATTCTTTGCTATAACTGGAGTTATTTGTGGTTATTCTAGGAAAGCTCTTCAGCCCATCTGGTACTTCACATAGATGTCTCTCTGTCACCGTCATATGACAGCATAACTCAACGTGCTGACAATACAGAAAACCACAGAATGTGGATGCTGTGGGCACAGTCTGTCAGTCCAAATTATCTCGTTTCCAAGAGAGAGAGAGAGAGAGAGAGAGAGAGAGAGAGAGACGAGACAGAGAAAATGTTTTCGATCTTTTGTTTTGTCTGTCTGCTATTGTTGATACGATTGAGGGCTTATCGTTTTATCTGTTGTTTAAAATTATTACTGACACAAGTGAAACGGGTCACCGGGTCAGGTTTTGGACCGAGTCACTGGCTCAATCAGGTCACCTACGTATGTCTGGGTCACCAAAAGAGTGAGTGACCCGGTTTCAATTAATTTCTTTCTCTATTTTTTCAACTTTGATTTCTGAGATAGGCCTAAATAAGTTTACAATATGAAATTAGATTAGGTCCGATAACAGCATATTGTGGTACGTACCTATAAACTACCGTATTTAATCGAATCTAATTTAAAAGGTTCAAAATAGAGGCAAATATTTAGTGGCGAGTGTAATGTGCAGCTGGAAAGCAGGTACAAATCTTAGCGCATACAACAATGAGTTAAAATTAGAGATTTTAATATTATTATTACCAGTGTTACAACCATGAGCGGTTTCAGGAGATAGAAACAACCGGATAAATGGAGGTAGCTGAACTGAAATACAAAACAAGTTTATCTCAACCTGCTTTAGCTGTGGTTAGCATGCGCTAGAGACAGACGAACAAATTGATATTAAAAGAGACCCAAAACCCTTTAGGTCCACTAGAAATGAAGGAAATCTTAGGAAGAAACGTTAGTCTGAACGACCGGTTACTGGATTCGAAGCCCGAACATTCCGAATGACAAGACAACGATCAACCAACTTTTCTTTATTTAGGTGTAACTACAACGTAGCCTCAATTCTCACAAAAACTTTCTTGCTAAAATGTTTCGAGTTATATATGCAGCTATATTCCAACTGAGTTACTGCCCATCGGTTGTCGATCTGCTTCGTTTAACGGCAAATGTGTATGAATTTGCAAAAGAGAATATGTGACAAGAAAACAATGGGAAACACTGGTTTACAATCTGAAGGTCGTGGAACCCTTGGGACCATCCAATCAAATTATATGTTTAGAACTAATTCTACTACTTTTTTCACATAACTTAATCAACCAGAAGGAATTTTATGATATAATATCTATAGCGTGGAACTAAAGGGATATCATTAGATTCCGGAAGGTTGTCATTTGGAAATGGTTAAGAATCACTGATCTACAACAGCATTAGCATCATTATTATTGTTCACCCGATAGTGGTATGTTGTTCACAGAGAGTTTATCCGCTTCCATTACATTTTGTGTTATGCTTTCTTCCTTGTGTTTGGTAACCATAAGGGGCTTCCCCGTGTCGGGACGGGCGTAAACCACAATGCTGTTACCGCCCATACAATAAGTTTTATCTTATCTTATCTTATCTTAGTGACTGAATTTAATTGTTGAGCAACACTTCCAAACTTGGAGGCGTCATCATATGGAGATTCATTTCATATATAAAAAATAACTAATGATAGTTTTAGGAACACGGAAAGTATAACGGTATGTTCAGGAAATCCCACGACCTCAAGTGTTGACCTTCGCGTCTATAATGGATTACTTTTCAGCATGATAATGCCCTTTCTCACATGGTGTGGGTTTAATAAGAATGCGTTCATAATGTTGTGACACTTCTTAGTAGGTCAGCTGCATAGAGTTATAAAACCTCCACTAGAGGCAGAGCTAGCGCCACCGTCTACGTCGTTTTTAATTCCCAACCCAACGCGGCGCAAGTTAAACATCCATTTGTTTCTCTGTTTGTTTTGCAGAAAGCAGCGGGCCGTACGCTGCCTTGTTTTGTATGTGCCACGCACTATCTTTTTATTAAGGAAAACAAATGAGAATTCGCATTAGAGTTCACCTTAGTTAAGTTCAACACGTAAGATACAAACAATTCCTAATTAAATTGATTAATTTAAGGTGTAATTTAATATAAAAATCACTTATGTAAAACGTTCTTGACAAATATGATTTTTGTACTGAAAGACTTTTTGATTAAATTTTTTATTTTATTTATCGCCTTTAGGCATCTAAGGCTCAGGCCAGGATAGGAGAGGGGAAAGGATTCGGGAAGGTGTCAGCCAGGGCCTATGTTGAAGGTGTCATCCCGGATTTTATTCCATATTTTATTTATTTAAATAAAACAATATACTTATATATTGATACTTAAAGCCACATAACTTATCAAAAAAACAAAAACATTTGAGATACATTTTAAAATATTGTACAACATTAGGGATACATAGCAAGTAACATGAAGTTCTGTTTTAACTTTGTATCTTAAACAATACGAATTGTCATATCTATTAAGCATATTATTGTGTCCAACTTTCGATATATAGAATTCACGAGTCTTCCTATTGTCGACCAGAGTGACCGATAAGAAGTGTTTCTTATCTATTTTTGATACTATGTTAAATTTATTTTTCTATTGTTCCTAATAGTGTAATCAAGGTGTCCCTGGTTTGATTCCCGGCGGGAACACAAGTTTTTCGGAACCCACTTTAAACTGTAGGTCCCATCCTTAGGACGTCATCTTCATGAGATGGAAGGCAATGGAAAATCACCATCGGTTCACCTAGCTCTGGGACCTTCAGATCAAGACTTGCCCTCGGACAGAACACCCATCATCATCATCATTGTTCTTAAAAATCTAACAAGTCTTTTCAACAGCATGTTACTTACCGAGCCGCCGTAGCTCAGTGGTAGAGTGTTGGCGTTGCATTCGGGAGGTCGTGGGTTCTACTCCAGCAGCCGAAGCTTTTACAGTTTTTTTCTCAGGTAAAAAAAAGGAATGTCACCTTCAACATAGCCCCTAGTCGACATCTTCCCGAATCCCTTCCCCTTCCCTATCCCGGCCTGAGCCTTAGGTGTCTAATGACCATAAATAAAATTCAACAGTACATTATGGGCTTAGAACTATTTAAATAGACATATATAATTATAATTTCTTTTCGACACGAATATAGCCATTTTATTTTGCAATAGACCTAAATGAAAACGATCCAATATTTCTGAATGTAAGAATACTTATTTTTATGGATATTTCTCTTTCCTTTGGCATTGAGGAACAGTTTTATAAATATGGATATACCACGATGCTGCATCAAATAATTCTAATGAAAGATGTGTGTTTCCTTTTATATTACTAACACAGATATAAACTGCACGAAGCAGCGTCTTACATAATGATTTTTTTTCACGTAGTAATATTATATGATCATTTATTTGTGAAAAGATACATTACTTCCTTTCTTAAGTTTCTCAGTATATCTATAAGCTGCATACGAGACTGGCGTTTTCTTCTCAAATGCAAACAACTATAACAAAAAGAAAATGCCAAAGAGCAAAGCGTATCAGCTCACAATACGTGTTGTTTTGCCAAACGAATATACTATCGCTCAACTTTCAAGTGGCGCCGCGTTCGCAGCGCCAGTTCTTACTCTAGAGGACAATTTAAAACTCTATGGTCAGCTCGGTCTTCAGATTTGTTTCTTATTGATGATGTGTGGAATAAGTAAGATCTGCAGCTTAGGCCAATCAAGTAGGCTAATTTTGAGCGGAAAAGTTTTCCTAATTAAAGGGCCAATTCGATAAGCTTGAGCAATTTGTTATTTTCAGTCGTATTACAATAAAATGCAGGAAGATTCTTGGTGTAGCGGAAACCCCAAATGCGGTTCCAAATCAATTTCACTTTGTCTGTCTGTCTTTCTCTCCGACTGTAGCGCAGCTTAGGGCCTCATTATCTTGATTTATTGTCCGTTTTTAATCTACTGACTCGAAAGCTGGCATATCGTTTTCATTTATCCATTTTAAAATTTCACAGGTCTCAGTAATAAAAGGTAGAAAGAAACTGATTTCAGATCTGTAATCTCAATTCATCCAGTCGTTTTCAATTTGCTGTTGATTCGGAACATGGCAAGTCCTCTACAATACGTTAGCTTTCTCCATTTCAAGAATTCAAGTCAGTTTCAGTATAGTACGTCAGTACAATGTCATAGGGTCAGCTTTAATATTATACTAAAATGCAGAGCTAAAATCGGTTTACTTTTAATGACCGAGTGTTTCGATTTACCCGGTTTGGGAATTTAATGATCTGGAAATTTTTGTCGCTGTATTTATTGTGCTCGGGGCGATGGAGGGGGGGGGGTTATACCCCCGGTCTCGGTCAGCCCTCAAAGAAACACTGTTCAAATGTAAGGAGATAATTTTAAAACTCTGCTTTATGCTCTTGATCACCGGGGCGAGTTCCGGTTACCGAATCAGACCGGGTCCCAAACATAGACCCCGTGTCCTGATTCAACTCTGCAATAAACCTATTTATTTTTCTTAAATTGTTTTTATTTCTGGCCTTTAGATACCTCAGGTTCAGGCCAGGATAGATTTGGTGAGAGGATAGTGCATAGTAGTCGGACAGGGCCTAGTTTGTCCGTATTTATGTGGTGGGACTCAGAAAAAAACCCTGTAAAAACCTCATTCAGGATGATAAACTTATTTGTGCTTGCTGTTGAAAGTCTATCAGTAAGGGAAAAAAAAAAACTTTTTTCATTATGTATACATTGTTTCAGTGCCCTTGCAAGCATTTTTTGAGTTGCGTCTCACACCTACAGTATTAAGCTATTTGCCAGCAATTGGACAAATTTCTTCTATTAAGAACGAAAAACGATAGAAAAAAAATCGTACCATCATCACCATTGTTCCCGTCTTTCATACTTACACCCTACTTCTATCTTAAGGAGACCAATTATTCTCAATTTGAGGAGGAAAATAGTAGCCATGCTTTTTCTGTAGTTTTGTCTTGTGATGAATTATCACTTGACATCGTACTCGAAAAAGATAAATCAATTTCCATTCTCATTTCATTTCATTCAACTCTCTCTTGATGCGCCGTCATAAACATCCCGCTTTCTCTCATCTTTGTGTTGTTAACGAGAAATTTTTCTTTTTCTTTTTTAAAATAATCAATAAGTGGACAATTATGAGTCATTAATGTTCTCGTCTTGGGAGAAAATTGCCTTCGCAAATGAGGCTCTTGATAACTGAACAATGGTTCCATATCGGACAGCCTAATTGCAATCACTTTCTCTTAAGAATACTTAATCAACATTTTGTGAGGATAATTCGTTTTTCTTCCTCTCTTTCTAAAGTTAGAAAACGTCTAAGTAGACAGCTCTTTATTGTACAGAAAAGTTAAGGAAGATAAGTGGTATAGAAATACAGTTGTAGTTGAAAGGCAAGTTTGATCGACATTTTAATTAATCAAGCAGAAATAGGAATGTGAAGTTGGATCTGTGTAATGGAATTTTTCCTTGAATTCTCTGAAGAGTGGAAAGCATATATTGGGTCTATTCTACCTACAATGTCAGTGCAATGGATGCAAACTAAAATGTCTACATACAGGGTGGCGACGAGCTTCCGGACATACAAGGCCTGTCTGAAAAGCATCTGACCTCATATATTTTTTTTAGAAAAGTAGTGAACGTTGGTTAGCAACACTGCATACAGCAGTTGTGGTATCCTTTCTGCGTATGTCTGTGGTGTCGTGTGGTCTTTCCTCGTCGTAGTTCTGTTTGGGCAAAATGACTGGACGTCTGGAACAAATCAAGTTTTGCCAGGAAGTTGGAGATAGCCAAGCAGAAACAATACGCAAGGATGCTCGCAAGTGCGGAAAAAAATCAGTGGTGCCGTGGTATGGTGTATCACAAATATATACGAACAGTTATGAAGGAGTAGTATCTTAACCTTCTGAGTCCGGTACGCGATGTAGTTCGTCTCAAGAGACAAGAAATGTGGGCTTCACAAAACTGGAACTTGCATCATGATAACGCTACTTCTCATTTCTCTTACTTAAGCTAATCTTACCTGGTAAAAAACGGCATTCCTGCCATTTGCCAACCTCCATACTGCCAGGATGTGGCTCCTTGTGACTTCTGGCTTTTCCCTAAGGTTCAATCAACACTCAAAAATGTCCGCTTTGACATTCGAGATGACACCATGTAGAAGGCGAGGCGGCCTTGACTTACGTTAAAAGGGGCGTTCCAGGCATGCTTCCAGCAATGGTAGGATCGTTTGGTTAAGTGTGTGAAAGCTTAAAAGTCCTATTTCGAAAGTGATTAGGAATTAAAACACAACGTGTATGTAGTTTTATTTTTCAGATCTACGGTTGGGCACTAGTATTGAACCCAGGACCTCTCTAATGCGAAGCCAACGCTCTACCAACTGAGATACGGCGGGCGTTGTGATTACTAAAGGTTTCTTAAGGTTGTTTCACACTTCTTAAAATGCTTATAAGTTTTCATATGATTCTCATTATAACTTTTTTTGTTTTTAAGATTACATAATGTTTCTGAAAGGTCACCAAAAATGAGGTTAGGTAAGAACGTAAGTGGTCGGAGTTGTTGTCTGTCTGTGTATTCGATTTTGCTTGGACAACTTAAGTTTCCCTACAGATTTGTTGAGGTGTGTATTCACAAAATTTAAATCAGGTCAGTTTACCAGCAATCTCCGGTTCGGTTCTAGCCCAGGTCATTTTTTATTTTTATTTCTTAAAGTGTTCCAACACTTTTTCTTCCTTTTTGCTTTCGAAAAACGTTCCACTTCGCTAAAATACGGGTTAGAAAAAATTCAAGTTAGATTAATTTTTTCTTTATAAGCAATGGAAGCATTGATCACAAACTTGATAGACATCGATTAGAAAAGTTAGGTTAGACAGTTTTCTTATTATACGCGATGAACACACCAAACACGTTTAATACTAAAATAGTATTACTCAGTCCCTGTGTTTACGTCGGGAGTCTTACTGCAACGAAAATGTTTTGTACATAAGTAGTAATTTTGGTAAGGATGAAAAATACAAAATTTCATTTTTTTTTTTCACTTTTGGTGTCTTTAAAAAAATTAAAAAGTCGATTGATTTTTAACACATTTTGAAACCTTTAAAAGCCTAAAACTCAAAAACTATTTGTCCCAGATAGTCCAAATTTGTACCGTTGATTTCAGAATTTCAAGGGCTTTAATTTGATATATTACTTGACTTTCTTAGATCAATTTCAATTTTAAAAAAATAAAACAAAAGTTTTTTTTGCAATCTCAAAATCGAAAAAAATTAATTAAAAAAAGATATGTACAATATTGTTCTGATTAGAATGCATGCGGCAAATGTCATGATGATATCTATTTCAATGAGATCATGTTGAAAAAACATTTAATAGAAGTACACAACCACTTATGCATAACTTTTATAAATGACAGTACGCATAACGGCTTTTAGCAAAGTAAATTTAACTGGTTAAAATGTGACATACAAGATCTTCATTTCAGTTCTAGTGTAGAAAAAAACTAGAACAGAGAGCCTGATCTCTATATTCTAGAAAAGGCAGTAAGTATTATTAGTTTGAAATTATTTAGTTACAGGCTAACAAACTACCATATTTACTACCTTTTTATATGGAGACAGAGTTGTATGTTTTTATTTCTTTAAATGTAGATTCATTTTACGTATATCAGCCAAACAACAATTTCTTCTACCACTCTCTGGCCGTTGTGGGCAATAAGAAAGAAGAATACTTGTGATTAAGCTTAACTGAAATTAATCAGAGAGGCTTTAACGTTTGAATGATATTGAAAGGAGTGATCTTTCTCAAGTTGAGTTTTAAGACCGAGTGGCCGTAGCTCAGTTGGTTGGCTTCGCAATTGGAAGGTCCTGGGAACGATCCCACCGGCCGCCCTTCGTGACTGAGTTTTTCCTCAGTCACATCAGTCGAATGCTGGGTGAAGTTAAGGAAAATGCAAAGTTACTGTTACCTACTGTTTTGTATAGGTGTGGAAAATTAGAACAGTTAAAAAGTTTTCCAAATCGTGAGCATTAGGATCATTACAAGATGTCCTACTGGCGTTGACGACGACGTACGGTTCAGGATGCGTTCTATACAAAGTCTGGTGTAGTTAGTTGCAGAGATGCTTATTATTATGTATAATCAAGTAATAAATGTGGTAGGTTTGTTAACCTGTAACTAAATAATTTCAAACTAATAATTCTTACTGCCTTTTCTAAAATTCAGAGATCAGGCTGGACTAGTATTTACTATTTTTTTCTACACTAGAACTGAAATGAAGATCCTACATGTCAAATTTTAAACAATTAAATTTACTAAGCTATAAGCCATTATGCGTACTGTCCTTTATACACGTTATGCAGAAGTGTCTGTGTACTTCTGTTAGATATTTTTCAACACGATCCCATTGAAATATCATCATGAAATTTGGTACATGCATTCTAATCAGATGAACATTGAACATATTTATATTAAAAAAAAAAGCAAATCGACTTTGAGTTTGGCAAAACAACTTTTGTTTTATTTTAATAAATAATAAAAATGGTGTAATAAAGTCAAGTAACCGGTAATATATCAAATTGAAGCACTTAAATTCTGAAACGAATAGTGCAAGTTTGAGCTGGCTGGAACAAATAGTTTTTGAGTTTCGGGCTTTTAAATGTTTCAAAATGTATAAAAAATCAGTCGATTTTTTAAAACTTTTATCAATTTATAACTCCAAAACCAAAAGTGACAAAAAATGAAATTTTGTATTTTTAATCATATTAATGATACATAAAACATAATTACCAAATATCATACATTTTGAAAAACCTAACGTATAATATTTTTTATTGGTTGATTTGGTATGGGATGATCCATAGGGGAAATTCGCCAAATATGGATTACAGTTCTTTTGCCGCAGAACTAGTTTTACAAGAATTAGTGTGAAAAAGCGAATTTATCAAAAAGTACTTTACTGATATGTTTATTACAAGTACACAAAAGGAAATTAGTACGTAAGTAATGTATAATAGAAAATATATTTATTACTCAAGGTAGTTTTTACTCTTTTACAAAAATGACTCCAAATATGGAATACTCTGAAAAGCGCCTACAAAATGTTTTTTTTCTGCTCTTCACTAACTTTTCTAACTTAATTTAACAATTCTATTTAATTTCTACTTGCAAAAATCACACAAAAAAATAAGTCCTTTTGGTCCTGAGCATGTTTCATGACACCATTTCATACACAGTTCACACTGAATCTATTTTCTCAAGGATGAGGATTTAAATATCCTGTTTCACGGAAGAAACATTCAGTATATTTCTGCCTGGGATCATCACGAGTCTTGGCTTAGTCTAAATCTTCTAACAAAGTCTCGCTCGAAAGAGAAAAATTATCCTCGTCATCCTCGTCCTTCTCAGAATCACAATCAGAATACTACATCAACGCTACTTACCATTTTGAATTCTAACGATTAATACCAAAACATAGGAACAATATGGCGCAATGAGATGACATAGTTTAAAGGCTACTTTCCTTTTGTCAATTTTCTGCTCTAAATTTAATTTGTAAATTATAACTCTTCACGTGTTTGAGAACTTTTGAAAGACTTACCTGTCACAACTTCACGAAACTACAGAAATGAAAATAAGATGGCAGCACTAACATCGTCAATCTTACAGCTTCCCCACTTACTCAGTACGTACTCTAATACCATCGACCTCCATTAATACGATACCTGACTGACTGCAGCCATTGAAAATTTCATGAATATGTGAAGCTAGAGAGCGGGAGGGAAACTTAATCTCGTTTGTCCACTTCCAGTCGAAACCAATATGGACCAAATTTTCGATTCTAACTTAGTTTTTAACGCTTAACATTGCTGTGTGGCCCGTTTTTTAATGTATGTCTTAATTCTTGCTAAAAACGTAAATATTATTTGCAGTATTTTCTATTGGATGCAGAGTACGATATACTCTTACACGAATAACTCACGAATTAAGACTTAAATAAAAAAAACGGGCCACACAGCGATATCAAGCGTATAAAACTGAGTTAGAACTGAAAATTTGGTCCACATCGGATTAGACTGGAAGTGGACAAACGAGTTTAAATATTTGCTCTGGCGTCTATCTTTCTACACTAAGTAGTCACTTCAGTATAGTTTAGGTAGATCTCGATGTCTAATACTAATTTGGAGAGTGCTATCACGTGATGAAGAGAAATCAGTGCTGCCAGTCCCTGTTTCCGTAAAAAAAACTATATTCCATATTAACTTCCTATTCCATACATAGTGACTTAAACTTCTTAAAGTTTAAGAATGGAAATAAGAATTCACAGCATATTCCTGTCGATAGCCCGATACAAGTGAGACTAACGATTGGTGATGGGAAATCAAAAATAGCCAATCTGAAAAGATAAAGAACGATTTATCAGACCACTTCAGATTTTATTTCTTGAATGGAAAAGAATCAAAGCAATATAAATTTGTTAAACAATTAAAAAGACATGTAAAATATATGAATCTGCAATGAACGTGTAGAATAATGACAATCGAGCTTGTGCAAGCTGCTTTCAAGCTACAATGTTTTTCAATGATGTCACACCATATTGAGCCAATGAAGATTAAAGTACAGGAATAGGTTACTTGTTTTTGTATATATCTTGTAGAAATTGTATTCAAGTGTGGTTATAACAACTATTGAAAAGCAAATAATAATTTCATTGATACAACTGACACAAGAGGTAGTAAGAAATCTCAATCGGTATTAACAGAAGAAGGAAATATTTTCTTGGATACTTACATAAGAGATAATACTACGCCGTTCTAATCTGTATATGGTTATGCATGTTTGAACTTAATTGTTTATACATCCATGTATGACATGTGTAGATCAAAGAGTATAACTCTTGTGGTATTAGAATCGATTATATTGAGGATGGTCGAGAGTCTACATGTAATATTACTTGCAAAATACGTCTATTGGAAAATACATTATGAACTGGATGTTTGTTTGAATTCATTTATTACAGTGATGCTCAACCTAGGATCCGCGAGCCAGAGCCGGACGGCCACATACGTTGCGTTGTTTACCATTAACATGTCGAAAGAAGGTTCTATTTTAATTTTTTCTTCTTAATCTATACATGAAATTAACTTTTCTCAACTGAGAAAAGACAAAATGCAACCCATACTGATAACATAACTCACATTGACAGTCATCAAGTCACTTGGAAGGAAATAAGTTATTGTTACTGGACGATAAAAACGAGTCGTCTAATCTGTAATGCGTATGATGTTTTGCTATTTATGTCAGAGGATGCTCTGGTCCGCAAACATCGTGCTAAATTGTAATGTTACCCGTGGGAGAAACAAGGTTGGGTATCATTCATTTACTAGATTGTATTAAGAATTAATCTATACATGATCTAACCTAAAGCGCTTGTATAGAACGGAATAAAAATAAGTTCATTCTATATTGTTTTCTACCAGCACGAGAACCTAATATAAACATTCAACCTAATTGCACATTGCAGGAAATACTGCTTTAATTATTTCTTTGATATTTTAACTTCATTATTGCATTAGTCTTATAACCATAATTGAACACAATGAGAATTGGCAATTCGGACTGGAATTTCTAGATTATAATTTCCGTCAAATAACAGTTCTTAGGATTGCTTAAGGTTACTGAAGCTACTTTAAGATTGAATAAATGGCGGAATACAGTTAAATAGAGTAAATTGCATAGTTAAAAGTGACTACTAAAGTTAAATTCCCGGACAGTTGCTTAAAATATACCAGCTAATATTGTTTGGTAATACCGACATTGTGTCTTTATCGAACTTATTGAAAGTACGATACTAGACTTTTATATATATTTAATTAGGAAACAAATTAATGAAAGGAGTTTAGAGTTCGAAGCCATGTAGATATAACAAGAAACTATGAAAGAACTTCATATTGACGTACATCTGAAAAATCATTATGAATATTGCTTGGTTTAATGTAACTCTATTAGAGTTAATGGTTTTCCAACGGAAGCAATTTTGACGACGAAATGGAAGAAACCCATCTGATTCTCCCTTCACCAAATAGTGTACCGGTACGAGGAAAGGAAAAAGGGTTGTTATATTCGTTCTTCATGGTCTGTCAGCTAGGCCCATTAGAGAAAGAGAAATATGGAGGAAGATGCTTGATCTGACCTTAAGATGACCTTGTGGAGATCTTTTGAGGACACTCGGGAGGGTGAGAGTCATTTCTCGTGTTCCATGACGCAATAGCATCCTCTCAGCATCTCTGCTCCAAAGGGAAAAAGCGTATGAAGATAGTCCCCTACTTTGATTCTAGGAGACACTATTCATTCACTTTGTCGGTGGGTATATTGCTTGTGGGATAGTGCTTTCCTCGGCGCGGCGCCTCTTCTTCTGAAGGAATAAAGAGTTGCTCGGGATGTGTGAAGGATAGATGGATGGACTGTGTGAGATACGATAGGAAAGAGACGAAAGCGTTCTCTGGAGGAAGAAAGGAGAAAAGAAAGATCGTTTCAGAGACGAATTGGCAATTGGGTGCGAAGTGGGACATGGACAGGAAGATTGAAGCCCAACGAAGGCGACTAGAAAATGTGACTTGATGTATATGTGTGAGTGAGTGTGTGTATGTGAGAGGAAACGTATGTATGTATGTGTGTGTCCAATGGATGAAAGAACAAATTTAGACTTCTGTTACGCTTCGAAATTTCTTTCTCGTCGAGAATCCCAAATCAGAGGAGAGCGGCGAAGCAGCTAAAGAAAGGTATACATTTTTGAACCTACCTTAAAGTTTATTGGACTTATTTTCTACGTGTCGGACTGTCAGTTTTATAAATCAAGAAAAGCTTCAGTGATGAATATGATTCAATATTAAAGGCCTACAAGAATCTGTTCATACAAACGTATAATTATATACAAAAAAAAAAAAAAAAAAAATGAATGCTTAAATTATTTAATGGAAAAAATGGATGTACTTTTAATACTTTTTATTAGTACTTTTAAAGTTTAGAAACGAAAACTCAGAACAGTGGAATTACAGAAAATAATACAAAAATAGGAATTACAAACCCAAAATTAAAATATTTTCTAAAATAAATAACTAAAAACAAAAGAAAATTAAAGAATTTACTGAGAAAAAAGAATAAACACACTTGGGTCAAAATTGATACCCTATGTGCGTAATTTGAAACTGTTGGTTAACAGTTTGGGCACTGTCTATCCCTTCATCCATACTTACTTACAGTAATTATAAAACATTTATTCTCCATAAAGCTAGTACAGCTTGTTCCTTTCCTGGTTTGTTTTCTTCGTTTCAATTATTTGCGACTGAACATCTTTATTTAACTTCACCTGTTAGTTGTTTTTCTTGATGCTGTAATAAGCATGTAACATTCCTAAAAGTTCACATGTGAAACATCTCATATCTTTGTTTTTCGTTTCTGAGTTTACACTTTACGGGCGAAACAGACATCTATCACTCATGCGCATCGTTAGTCTGAGAACTGTAAATAGCTCCAAGCTTTACGGTATGTGCCTGTAGCATGCATAGCTGAAAACTAGTTTCGTCTCTCGTGGAAATATTTTAATTTTAGCGCTATAATGTTTCACATTAACACCCTTCGTGTTTTTGAATACAGGTAAAGGACTCAGTGTTCTCAGGTTACTGTCGCAATATTTCCCTCAAAATACTGAAAAAAGAAATCCCGACATTTTTTAAATTCCCGCATAATAAGTTTACTTTCACAATTTATGAAAATTAAAACATAAGAAATGCTAATAAGATTCCATAACATTTCCCGATTTTCCCCCCTTTAGGTTGCCCAGATTTTCTCGTTTTCAGTGAAATTTCCCTGCACCTAACAATACTGAAAGGACCCAGATTGAGGGTCAACTACACAAAACAATGTACGTGTCATAGATAAGTTAATTATATTAAGTGAATTCTCGTTGTTTAATTCTCTTGCATACCACCTGGTGTCAGTCTTGCAGAACTAGAAACGAAGTAAAGCTAGTAAACTACGGGCATTATCTGCATTTTTAATCTCATGCAGACTTATAATGTGAAGTATCAGGTGCTAAGTTGGACACCACGCTTCTCTCGGTTTTTAAATAGAATACAGGAATAATCATTACTTACAACCAACATTTAATTCCTAGTTCGACTGAATTCGCACCAGGTGGCATTAAAGGAATGTGGATAATGTATTTTGCTATCTATTAACATTTTTTATCTACGACTTTTAGATTAAGACCCCTTTTCATGTACACGCTCGCGGTATGTTTTGCTTGGGATTTTTTATGAGCAGCCAATGGAAATAGTTAAACACGCCTTTTAATTGGCTACTTAGGAAAATCGCAACTGAATCACGGGAACAGCGCTTGTATGAAAAGCCGACCTAATACGTGGATTAACTTAAGTCTGGATTAAAATGTGTTGTGAAACTAAATGTGAGTGTCTTCAGTACTCCACTGATTTATCGTAAACCTTTTTGCATCATCATCATGATCAGTCTGAATAGCCAATCTCGTTGGGCGTGCTGAAGTTGGCTTTATGGTTGAGATGCAGGAAAGCGGTCTCTTCTGCTCGTTGCATTGCGCCATCTAACGCATAAAATCAACATTGATGACCCATTTTACCATTTATGGAGGTTTTGGGGCTACTCCATTGCGACCATACTCAATTCTTCCATTCTACAACGGTTTGACGACTCGTTCAATGTAGAATGTACTCGCGACGTTAGATCCACCTCTTATCGTTGCCGTGAACTAGAGTGGATTGATTGAGTAAAAATAAAATAAACACCTAACTTTTTTTTTAAGCCAAAAAACGATTAGTGAATTTTATAAAATTTGGAAATGCGTGTATGTATTAAAAAGTTATTTTACTTAACAAAATAAAACATCATCCCGCTGGGAATCGAACCCGGGCTCCCAGATCAGCTGTCCAATGTTGTAACCAACACACTAAGGGCTGCTTTTCTTGAAGGCCTCTGTTGCTTGCGATTAATGTCAGTAGTTAATTGAAACTAGGGTTACCACCTTTTCATTTCCGGATTCCCGGACAGATTTGTAAATCTATATACGGAGCGCCTGGGATATACTTTTTAGATAATACCCTTCGATCAGAGGTTCCCAACTTCTTTTACCTGTTTTCCCTCTTCGTAAACCCGGCATGCTTCATGCCCAATCATTGGTTTGGGGACGTGTGTGCTTTTCGTGGGTGACCCCTTTTGCGATGTTAAGTGTAGCATTGAATAAGTTATTTCTCAAATCTAACAACATTATTATTATTATTATTATTATTATTATTATTCTCCTCAATTTATATTCATTTCCAGCATGATTTTTCCATACTAATTTATTTATGTTTATAAGCTTTATTCTTAATCCACCCCCTTTTTTACTGAAGAGTTATTTTGTGTTTTTATTTAATTTAAGATCTCTTTCTGCATTATAACATTTGTAAGATATTAAAATTAAATAACTAGGAGAAACAACGTAATTTAGTACACATTCTTGGCTCCTCCTTTATCAGTTAGAAATTGTTTAAATTTCGATTTTATGTTTTCTTCTGCCTCTCCCACAACAGTTTTATTAAACGTTTTTGAGATTTTGTGGGATTTCAGTGCTGAACATAAGACTTTACTTTTCCATACCGACGTTCTGTTGCCCTCAAAAAGTAATATGTTAAATAGGCTATATGAGCTTAAATCAGATGTGGAAAATTGTTTCCTAAGTGTAGGAAAAGACGAACTTTATAATTGCTTTACTGATGACACATTTATATTTTCCCTTTCATACCATGCAGACTTTTTTGAAACATTAAAAAAAATCTCAAACTGCAAAGAAGCAACTCGAACATACTGACTTCTTATGACGCGATAAGATCTTTCATGGAAAAGATCTTACAATGGAAACGACGTCTGAAACTCTGAACACTTCCATATTTAATTTTTAATTTCCTCGATTCAATGAACTTCTTGACAATAACAAACGCCGCGTAACAGAATGGTGATACAATATCAATACACATTTGGACCTACTTCATGATGAAATCAAGCGATATTTAAAAGTTTTGTGCAGAAGACTGGCAGTGCAACTTATCAAGAACACCTTTCACCATCGATGTGGATTTACTTCCAGCTGAGATTCAAGAGGAAGCGATCGATTTGAAGTGTGATTCTGGTGTCAAAGAACGGTTTCAATCAATGTGTTTGGAAGAATTTTGGGTTTATTTCCTGCCTGTCTACGCAAGGGTACCAAAAGTAGGTTTAGAAGGATTTGTTCAGTTTTCGTCAACTTACCACTGTGAATCGGGATTTTCAACGTTAGCTACAATTAAATCAAAACATTGCAACCGCCTAGAAGTGGAAAGTGATCTCAGGTGTGCTTTGTCGAACTTATCACCAAACATCAAGAAGCTTGTGAAGGAAAAGCAATGCCAGCCATCACGCTGAGTTTTTTTTTCCTTTGTATTACTCGATTGCATGTTAATTATTTCCTTTGCAGAATCGAATCGTTTATTTTAAAAAGGGCACGTCACATTTTAAAAATTTTACAGGAGACTCAAAAACTATTTAAATTAAAGAATTAATAATTTAGTAAAATTGTTTTGTATTTGATTTTTACTAAAATGCACTTTATACAGGAGTGTCAGGTTTTTAAATTGAAAAGGGTGGTTTCTTTGGGTCTTTTTTGTCTTGGATATCTGCCCTCTCTAAAGTAAACGATTCAATTATTGTTTAAGTAACATATAGAAATATTTGCCTTTCTTTTGTGTTTTGGTACAGAAACTTCATTTTGTGTTCAGGTGTATAAGAGCTTTCATTATGATAATTTCAATTTCATCTATGCTGATTAACACTTACTCTCATTTGTATAGGAAAGACCTTTAACGTCTGTGAAGTTTGTTTAAGTTAAATTTTATTAAATGGTTCTCTTCAAAAAAGTGATGCTTTTTTATAATATCACAATTGATTTTTCTGACAGTCGCTTGCGCCCCTTGTTGGCTTTTCACGACCCCCCTGCCAGGTTGGGAACCACTGCCTTGGATGGTCTTTCAGTATGATGCTTCATCTTTTAAAACCCAGTAAGTTTTAATGAAAAAGTGGTATCAAATTTAGATAAAATTAAAATATCTGAAGTGCGTAGTATTATCGATTTCACCATAGGGTTTAGACAACAGAGTATGAGACAAGATATTTAAAATCATCAAAGTGATGTTTTAATTTTTTTTTCTACTTATGACGACAATTGAAGCGCTTATTTCGTTAAGTAGCGTAAAATGTTACCGCACCCACCTATTTTCAGTCTATAATCACTGAGAGTTCTACACGAAATCTGGAAAGAAACCAGTAAATAATAGCTTAAAAAATTTGAAAGACCATTTACTGATATGTCACTCTACTGATGATGTCACTTAAGACATTTTTTTATTTTGCAGCAAAAAAGGACGTTCCCTTTCGAAATTAAAATTGGTGTGTGTCGGGATTTTCGCGGAAGTCAATCGGTCACAGAATATATGGGATGTAAAGTTAACGGTGTGTCACCCTGTATTTATACAATATTTGCATTTGGTATGGATCAGTGCAATTAATAAACTAATTATCATCATTCCAACCTTTGATATGAAAGTAAACGGGAAATCCACACCTTCCATGCATCTGTAAGAAGTGTTATCTGCCTTGCAGGCATTCAGAACAATTATTATTAATATTTATTTATTTTCGGAAAAAACCTTATAATTTTGCTTATTTCACCAAAATAAATTAATTTCGTGGGAATCCAGACCCCGTAAATATGTCTCTGGTGAGAAGTGCTGCGGTATTGGAGGTGATGCTACAACTCGGTCGTCGTTTCATTCCGGGCCGAAAGTGAAGCAGAAGTGACTTATCCTGATTGAATAAAAAAATACACTTTTTGCACACTTCGACCAACATTCAAATCCCTATCTCCGTACCTTGCAGTTAATATAGGCAGCTATTCTTTGTATATTACCTCTCTATAGGACGTAGATTCTCGTAGCAAAATTTGAGGGTAAGTTCTGATATGATCTCATTGATGGTCTCCTTGTTAGTTTGGTTGTCGTACGATAGATAGTACCATTAGGTCAGTCTATCAAAATGGCGTGACATACAGGTATGTTGTTGAATTTCTCACTGTCAAAGAAATTGCACCCATAACATCCATAGACGCTTGCTAAAGGTGTACGGAGACGATACAGTGAATGTGAGCACAGTTAGACGTGTGTGTGGTGCGTTTGAATTGTGTCAAAAATAACAGACAAATAGCTGATAACATTGATGAAATTACTTCTGTTGAATTTTATTGAATTTTCTATGCTGAATTCAAGCCCGATATCTAAAGTTTTCTATCACGTACAGTTTTTGCGTTATATTGCTCTTAATTATGAAAAATATGTGATTTTCTTGATCTTCGTGTTGCGGTTTGGCAATATAGGACACAAAAAATGGATAAGCAGACACTTTTATAATATCGTTTTAACTGTGAGTGATTCAAATTACCAGCAGATTCTCCTTGCCTAAAATGGACACAGCTCATTGGTGTTCTTGTGCCCCCCAACCTCGTTACCCTGGGTGGATCCTTGAAACATTTTCTTGTCTTTTCGCATAAAGCTAGATTTGATGACATCTCTATAAGAAGAGAAAAAGGAAGGTGAGAGACTGAAACGGCTAAGGGGATAGTTCCCTCATCTAACTGATGCTAAGTTAAAAGATGGGTTTTTGTGGCAAAGAAATAACAAAAGCGCTGCATATTTCCCATCCTGACTTTCATGCAAGACTTTTATAGCATGAAAAAATGTCTTACATGTGAAAAAGTTTTGTTGGAAATGGAAAGGAAGGAACACCACGAATTTCTGATGAGATATAAGTGACAGGGAGAGAGAGAGGAGCTATCAAGAAATCATGGAACAAAGATATCGAAGAAGAGAAGACTAATGATTTCTCCGGAAGAGAAACTTCACAGAGGAAAACATAGGGACAAAGCAAAACTTTTCTTCTTCTTGAAAGTCCTAAAGAAAATATTACTCATGGCTTGTTTTAAAATTGAGATTCATTTATTCCTGTAGGATTTTGATCACTGTAATTCGATGTCTGGTAGCCTGTGTTATGATTCAAACTGTGTCAAACATTTATAAAATCAAAACAACATGAATAGTCAATTTTATTCTATATACGAAACGGTAAAAGTTGTCATAACACAAAATACTTACATGCTACAAATTTCGTACAGATATATTTGAGATCAGCACCCCCTAGAAGTAAAGAATGGTGGAAATTCTTTACGTTACTGAAAAAAGTGTAATGTCACGACAAACCACATCCTGGGCGTACATGCTCAGCTGTCCCTCCTGATAAGCTCGATCACCTCATCCGTAATGATCAGCGAATTACAACAAGAGAAATGTGAACACGACTTAATATTGGCTGGAAAACATTTGAAATGATGTTTGTTAGTGCTGGGTTATCACAAAGTTTGTTCTAGGTGGGTCCCGTGGATGTTTACACAAGACCAGAAATGAATCGAATGCGAATCTGCCAGACCCTGCTGCACTAATTTCAGATTGAAAGTGACAATTTCCTGGACAGCATCGTTACCCGGGCTGAGACGTGGTGTCACAATTACCTGCCGGAATCCAAAGACAATCCAAGGAGCAACGACATGCGAATTGCCCACCAAAGAAAAAAGTTGAAGACATAGCCATTGACTTGAAAAGTGATGTGCATAGTCTTTTGGAATATAAGGGGTGTTTTTTTAAATGTCCTGGAGTCTGGAGAAACTTTCAATTCTGAACGCTACAAAAAAAGATTGACGAAGCTAAAAGCTCGAGTTTCCAGAGTCAGACATTTCACGTACCAGTTTCGCGACCAGCGAGCATATTGTAAAATTTAGCTGGATTGTCCTACTACATCCACCGTATATCCCGATTAAGCACCTTGAGACTTTCATCAATTTGGACCTCTGAAAGATGGATTACGAGGGTAACATTTTTGAGACAAGGATGCTGTCAGCGTAACTGTAAGACAGTCTCTTTTATCTGCTGGTTCTGATTTTTACGAACATGGCATACAGACTCTTGATCATCGCTGACCAAGTGCATTAAGAATGGTAGTGACTATGTGGAAAAATAACTCTATGTAGCTGAATTTTTACCCTTTTTTATTGTTATTATGCTTCCTGTAGCTGCTGTTGTTTTGATGGAAATAAATAGAAGGCATTACTTTCGGAATGGCCCTTATACATTCGCTATTACCTCTATTTTATTAACTAATGATGTAGTCTAAATCAGCTCTTACTTATCTATATGATAACCTACCGGATTTTTTTGAAATGAACATGCAACCCTACCCATATCAACAATTTATTGTAAATTATTTCAAAGCAAGTCAATTCACAATCAACCACAAACGGTGCCTCGGGTACTGCAGGTGTAATGGCCGGTTAAATAAACTAAATTTGGAGATATGATAAAATGTCACTGTCAAGGATTTCTCACGAAACAAAGAACTAAGGTTTCTATTAGAAAGTGAATTCCCGGACATTTAATTTTCTAATCCGGACTGCGGACAATTCCCTTGATTCCCAGACAGTCCGGGTGAATCCCGGACGGGTGGTAACTCTAATTGAAACACATGTTTTATTGCATGCTCCACGTGTAACACGTTTTTCATTTGGCTACTCACCCAAATCGTAAGCAACGCACGCTTACAAGAAAAGCAGGTCTAAACAGAAAATTGTTCAGCTGCTGCTTGTAAGTGTTGTCTATGCAGTAATCCTTCGCGCCACCTACACGTGCCAAAATTGATGACGACTTCCGGTGTATACTTTCTACTTTGAATGACTCGTATGGACTGTTCGTCGCCATCATACTCACTGGATGTTTGTTCGCTTTCTTGCTTGGAACGGATTTCTTAACTTTTGAGGTCAAACCAATCTTCCTCTCTCAGGGGAAATTTTTAAAATTCTGTCTCTATCTATTGTGTCTTCCTTAAAATTAATTAACCCTATTTACGAAGAGAAAATCAGTAAGTACACTGTTAAAAAGGTTTATTCAAAAACGAAAAAAAATCTCGAATTTTAGAAAATTTTGGGCTCAATCTGGCTCCGACTAAACTTTGCTCAATTTTGAACACGTAATAGTGCTCAAAAAATGAGAAAATAATTCTCGGATAATGAGAAAAAAGTCTCAAACATGAGGTAAAACTACTTGAAAATGAGTAAATTTCGGCTCAAAAATGAGAACAGTTGGGACTATTTTCAGAAATGAGAAGAAATATATTCAAAAGTGACGAAGCAAATGCTGAGAATGTAATGACTCAAAAGATAGCTCCGGACCTACGAAAATGAGAAAATAGTTAGTCAAAATTGAAAGCATTTGTGTCAAAGTTTTGAGAGGGTAATCACTCAAAATCGATATGAGAGCTAAAAAAATGACAAAATAGTTATTCGAAATTAAGAGAAACATATTCACATTGTGAGAAGGAATTTACTCAAAATGACGTTGAGAGCGAATGAAGATGAGAAAATATGTATTCAAAATTGTCCCACCTGTTGTGGGATTACAGACCTCTAACAAACAGTAGAGAGAGAATTGCACCAGTGTTTCTTAGCTCGTTTCGTTTCTGCAACCACAGAAAAGCCCTCTCCTACGTCTAACTAAAGACAAACGCAGGCGGCAAAGATAAAAATATTTATTAAACAGAAGGTAAGTATAAATATACCCGATACATGCTGCATTTTTTTTTTTTTTTTTTTTTTGCTAGCCGAAGCTAGCTTCCCCAAAGGGCTACACCCTCTATCTGGGATGGGAAGTTGATGGAATTAAGGTTTTGTTTTTGAGAGGTGGAAGGTCTATGTGGTTTTAGTTTATCTTTCACTTTATTTATTTATTTCTCATCAGAGGATATTATGAGTTTTCCTCATAATCATTTAAATGGTGGGAATATTAAGTAAATGATAATGTGATGGTGCATGAAAGGATGGATATGAGGTGCGGTCGACGCCACAACACTTTGACACACTTAAGACAAATGAATGATAATCTTCCGGCTTAGGGGCTGCTCTAGGCCATGATGGAGACAGATGGGCCCTATACGTTAGAAATGGTTACTGTGCAATATATGACGGTGAGACATAATGAGGCGGATGGAGTCGGCGAAATTGTGAGATGAAGGGTTCGTCTGGGTGATCGGGAGGAAGCGTGTAATGGTATATCGTTAGAAGGGTAGAAAGTTGTGTATTTTCAGTGAACTGTCTGTCGTGTTCTAATTGTGTGCGAATAATATCGGTGAAAAGTGGGTGTTGAGTGTCGAAGCGCTTACGTATGTACCTTAAACGTAGCGATTCTAGGTGATAGAGTAAATGGGGGAATGTTAGTTTATTGTAGAGCTCTTGTGTTGGACTGGGTAGTTTAATTTGGTAGGCAATGCGAAGGGCGTGTCTTTCCAGGATTTGAAGTTTGTTGTAGATGGCGGGGTTTGCGTTGATCCATGCTGTATATCCATATGTCAGAACTGGTCGTAGGAATGCTTTGTATGTATTGAGAACTGTGTGTGGTTTTAGGCCCCAAGTTGTACCTGTCAGACGTTTGAGGAGGTTTATTCTGTTTTTGGCTTTACTGATGACCGTTTGGAGGTGTGGACGCCAGGTAAGGTGTTCATCGAAGGTGAGGCCTAGATAGGTTACTGTTTTAGTGGGCGTAATGTTTTCATGAAGAACTGTCAGGTTTAATTGAGCAGGATTGCGTCGGATACGGAATCGTTTTTTAGGGGGTAAAAAGACGATCGTTTGTGTTTTCCGTGAGTTGATTGTAAGACCCCACTTACTGCACCACGAGGTGAAGATGTTGATTGCTTCGTTCATGGTTCTATTGATGTGTTGGATAGTGTTGCTTAGTGCGAGAAAGGCGGTGTCATCTGCATATTGAAATAGATGTATGTTTGGAGGAAGCGGAGGGAGATCTGCTACGTACAATAGGTATAAGAGTGGTGATAGAGCGGATCCTTGTGGAACACCACAATGAAGAAATATGGGGTGGGAAAGGCTATTATTGATACTAATGTAGGCTAGACGAGTGGAGATGAAGTTGAAAATGAAACGGAGATAGGAAACGGGTAGTTGGAAGAATTGGAGCTTGTATAAGAGTGCTCGATGCCAAACTTTATCGAATTTCTTTTTCTAGGTCAAAGAGGGTAAGGCAGGAGGGGAGGGATTTATTGTAGTGGATGGTTATTTGGTTTGTAAGGCGAAGTAGTTGGTCAGAAATGTTAAAGTTGGGTCGAAATCCGGCTTGGTGCAAAGGGAGGAGGTTGTGGAGTTTTAGGTGTGTATGAAGGCGTTGGACAAGGATCTTTTCCAAGGTTTTACTTAAGGTTGGAGTTAGCTGGATTGGTCGATAGGAAGAGACGGAATTGGGTTTTTTATTGGGTTTCAGGAACATTAATGTTTTAGAGGTTTTCCAATCGGGAGGGGTAATACCTGTTCGAAGGATGAATGTATAGATGGAAGCGAGGAAATTGAGGAGAATGATTGGAGATTCTTTAAGATGACGGTATGTGATTTTGTCATTGCCTGGCGCTGTGTTTCTTTTGGCGGCGATGGTTTGTATGACTTCGTCCTGTGTTATGGGTAGAGTTAGAGGATGATCTGGAAGGATATGGTTGTGATTTGGTTGTAGCTGAGGGGAGGCTATGTTGATTCTATCTGCTGGATGGTGTCGAAAAGGATTGAAAGGGATAGTGGGAGTGAAGGTTTCTTGTAAGTGGTCGGCGAAGGCGTCAGCTTTATCTTTGTCGGTGTGCAGTGCTTGGTCGTGATGCAGTAAGGGGTAATGTGGTTTAGAATATTTGCCGGTGAGTATATTAAACCGTTTCCAGTATTTTGTAAGGTGTGCGGTTTCTGCCAGAGTGTTACATGTTTTAACCCATTGTTGTAATTTATATGCTTTTAGGTAGTTATGAACAGTTCTCTGTAGCTGTCTATGTAATCTGAGAGAGTCTGGATTCCGTGTTCGTTGGTAATCTCTGTAGAGTTCTCTGGAGCGTTTGATGAGTGGGAGGTATTGTGGAGGTAGGTTGGGTCGAAAACTGTTTGCTTGACTGGTAGGAATATATTTTTCGGAAGCTTCTTGGATAGTAGAAGTTACAGTATCAATGGCATGATGGAGTTCGGTTTCTGTTTCTGGGGGGGCGAGTGTTTCTATTCGCGTTTGAATAAATTGCCGATATTGATCCCAATCGGCGCGGTCCAAGCGTAAGATTGTTCTGGGTTGTAAATTGGAGGCGTTGTTGTTATTGTTTGTTAACTGTAGTGTGAGCTTAACCGGTGCATGATCGCTGCCTATGAGATCCAGAACTTCTATTGTACATTTGGGACTAATATTCATTGATGTTATAACTACGTCTGGAGTTGTGTTAGAACATGGTCGTGTTGGTTTCGAAATTTGGTGGATAATACCTGTAGTTTGAAGATTTATGAAGTAGAAATCGGATTTTTCTTTGTCCGTTCTACTGTGTATATTGATATCTGCCATGATGATATAATTTTTATGGTTGTTAGAAATGTAGGTAAAGAATGAATTGGGGATAGGCTGGTGAGGTCTAATGTAGATGGTGGCAACTGTAATATATAGCTGTTGATAATAGATTGTAGTAATGAGGTGTTCTGGTAAGTGGGGTATGTCGGGATTATGTTGGCGATAGGCGATTTTTGGAGAGAAACCAATTGCTGTTCCTCCGTTAGCTCGCTGTGCTATATGTGTATTATCATGGCGAAGCATGTGGTACCGTGATATTTTACAGCTGTCAGATGGTTTGAGGTGTGTTTCATTGAGTATGAATGTGTTGACCTGTTCTTCGAGTAGTAGAGTTTCAAATATGGGTTTGTGAGTTTGTAGAGATCGGATGTTGAGAAATAGAAATATCAGAGCCATGAACACACGTAATATTTGCTGGTTGGATGTTGTTAGCTTATACTTTTGTTGATTGAGCGTTTGCATGAAAATGTGCATATGGGCCTGAGTATGTGGCATTGAAGGAAACATGAAGAGTTGTTTTTGCTGCGTACTGGATTTGATTTAGAACATGATGACGTTGAAACGGATGAATGTTTTGAAGAACAACTGTTATGAAGTCCAGAAGTTGATCGATCGTGATAGGTTGGTATACAGAAGTGATATGTGGTGTTTCTTGAGTAGGTGTTTCGGTAGTCCGTATGGGTACTATTAGTTCTGGTTTATCAGGTTCAGGAGCAGGTCTGGCTTTACACTTATAACTAAAAGTGGGGTGATTTTCATTGCAAGTGGTGCATTTAGGAGGCTGTTGCATGTTTGGGCAGCTTTTCGTGAGATGTGCGCCGGAGCAGTAACCGCATTTGGTGGTGTTTGTACATTTTGCTGTTGGATGTGCGTTGTACATTTGACACTTTTCACACCTGATAGGTATCGGAGGTGGAGTGTGCGATGGTTCTACCCTGTACCGTCGTTTATAAATGAATGCTCCGCGGGTGAGAAGTTCATCAATAGTTTCTTGGTTATTAGTTAAGACCCGTATCATGTATGTTGGATCGCCAGTTTTTGTTTTTATCCGGATGCACTTGGTGATCACGTGTCCTTCTAGTTTCAGTTCTGCTTCTGCTTCTTCGTCTGAGATAGTGGGTTCTACTCCTCGAACGACAACAGATAATGTTGGCTGTTTACGAGGTGGTGGTGTTTGACGGTTGCTTTTGTTCTCCAGGCGTGCCAAGTTAGCTGTTTTCCCAAAAATTTCAAAGCTGTGTTTGTTTCTGATGGTGTTGGCTAAGTTGTAGTCTGTGGAGTGCAATATGATGCCGTTCCGAGTCGGGATGATTCTACTGATTTTGTCTCGATGTATGTATTTCGTCATTTGTTGCAAGAGAAGCTTTACATTTTGATACTTTTGGTCGTAGTTTGTTAGTATGAATGGATAGCTTGGAGTTTTTTCAGTGGTTGCATTTGAAATGTCCTGGAAGTCTGGTTGGTTGATGTCCATTCGTTTCTCGGTGTCAGAGTCTGAATCACTGATAGTATGTGTCTTTTTTGCTGGTGGTGACTGTGGTGATGTGCGTCCTGATCTATGATTTGTCGGCGAACGTGAAGATGTTGATTGTTGCCCCCCCCTGCTGCGTTGCTGTTGTGTTTTTCGTCCTACTAATGTTGAGTATGGAGGTGGACGAGGAACAGTAGGTGGCAATTTATGATGTTGTCCTAGTGGTTGCTGGTCTGACATGTCGGAGGTGTAGGGCCTGAGCCCTGAACCGTTCTAAGAAGCTGATCAATTTGAGGACTGACAGTTAGTGATAATGAGATATGAAAAGATGATCAGTCTTTGTGCAATGACTGCTTCTCAACACTAACTTATACCCTCCGACACTGAAAAGATGCCGTCAGGCCCAATGAAGTCGTATATGTAGTGTACTCGCCTGTGCGTATGCTACTCAGGGTCCTCGTTACTACATTAACAAGCCACAGCTAGGCTAGGTTAAGTTATACATGCTGCACCATGCATACATAATTTATATTCTTGCTGTACATATCCATGTGAGATACATATCATTTTACAATACTCCATTGTGTTTGTACAATCGCTTTAATCTACATAATGAATCATTATTAAACATATTTAAATCATGTGCCAATAATACAACACAAAAAACAACAATTTAGCATAATACAAAGCAGTTACTCACTTCAACTTTGCACCATTAAAAGTAGAGACATCTATTGACAACCCGGGAAATGCAACAGGGGACAGTACGTTATGAAACTCATTTACCTTTATTAGGAGTTTATTACTACCACAACAGGTAAATCCACTTTATAATCTTACGAAAAATAAATCTTAGGAAGCAGAAGAGTTAAACTTAAATCCCGACAGTATGTTTTATTTATACCGCGATCACGCCCGCGTATGAATATCACATGAAGTCGCAGCGATACAGATCGGACTGTCCGACAGAAAATTTAGTTCTTGTTGTATGTTTGAGATCATTGCACTTGTTTACGATATTCTTTTACAACGCTCGCCAGATAATAAACTATGTCTACATATTTCATTTAATTATCTCGCAGGATTGTAATATTACCTTTCCAGATACACACAATTTGAATAATTGCATCAGCTCAAATTTGAAAAAGTACGCCTTAGCTCGTATTTGAGAATTACCATTCTCAAATTTTCATTTTTGAGAATATTTTTTCTTACTTTCAAGTAAAATTTACTCGATTATTTTTGAGTAGGAAAATTTATTCATTTCTGAGAAAGTCATTTTTAACAGTGTAGGTTACAAATAGCTACATAAATAAAAATACATGAAAGATTTTCGTTGCAACTAGTTTTATTTTTATACATAACCATCATTTACATTGAGACACGTAAGGCTGATTTTCATGAAAGCTTGCGTTGCTTGCGATTTGGGTGAATATCCAATTGAAATATGTGTTACACGTAGAACACGTGATAGAGGGCCTTAAAACATGTGCTTCAATTGGCTACTCACTAATTGCAAGCAAAGCAAGCAACGCAAGCTTTCATGAAAATCAACCCTTAATCTATCTCAGCGATGTGCAAGCATCCAAATAGCTGCTGCAAAAATAGTTTTTGGATTGCTACCGCAGTCACATACGCCCAGAGGCCTATTTCACGAAAGTATTTTGCAGCTTTTTACTCTTCAATTTGCATTTCCGGAAGACTTTCACAAGAGAGCCACAAATTTCTGTTCTTACTCATTCACTTTTCCATCATTTTGTGCAAAAAGTACTTTTATACAAGAGAATATTTAATTGTTAGTCGACTTTTGACACCCAAAGATAGTTAACTAAACGAAAGTAAACATGATGATTGTGAAGGGAGGTTAGCGCCCTTGAGATAGTCCTCAAAGTTGCAAAGTACTTTCATAAAACAGACTCCAGGTCGTGATTCGTCTGCACAATTTGAACGTCCTTGGGTGAATTTAAGCAACTCACTTATTTACCGTTTAATGCAACAAACACAATCATCTTCTTATACACAGAACGCATTTTCTTATACACACTGACCCAATAAGTGTGCTACCTAATGACATATCCAAATATATTCACGGATGTTTCTTGCTATCTCCACCAGTTTGTAACCTCTAGAATAATATAGATTACGACAGCATATATTTTAGAATCTGAAACACTAACGGCATCTATAATCTATTTATTTAACGCCGCCTTTATATCAAAATATAGTATTACGAAACTGTTTGCAACATATTCCAGGATAATAATTTTATAAATGGGTAACAACATAGAACCAGAAAGCATGCCGCCATGATCGTGGCATCGTTGAACTCGTGCCATGACCTACAACAACATGGTACTATATAAGTCGTGAAGGATTTGGTTCTAGTAGTTAATAGCGGAATCGCGTCTCGTATTTAAATTAAATTGTATAGACCAAATCACAAGTGCGTAGCGCGTACATGAAGAGGAGGTCTTATAAGTATACTGGAGGTGTTACAGTACACTGTAACAGACATGAGTCTAGAAAAAGTACACTGGAAACAACATAGCCACCAACCAAAGCAGGTAGAACAGTAAGGGTGGCTTGTCATGTACGCGCTAGCCACATATTTTGTTTGAGATTTCTGAGTAGTCAATAGAAACACTTAAACACGTGTTTCAATAATATCTATTCAGAAGTACGCGACTAACGAGTACATGAAAAGCCGGCCTAAAGTGTCTTGAGGCTGAGTCCGATCTTCGTGCGTAATAGAAAATAACCTAACCTGACTTTGACTGGGCGTTACCTGTGTGTAAAACTATAATTTCGATTAGTTTTCTTTAGAAAACAGATAAAGTAAGGTGCGTAGTATTGGTACGTTAAAACGTCAGGAAGAGTGCAAATGAATATATATCTACATCTCTCTCTCTCTCTCTCTCTCTCTCTCTCTCTCTCTCTCTCTCTCTATATATATATATATATATATATATATATATATATATA
>JAGDQP010018546.1:22864-36367 GCA_022664845.1 Lepisma saccharinum | reverse complement strand
AACTACCAAAAAACCGGTCAAAAATTGATAAAAACCGTGCAGTTTTGCGCGGTTTCACGCGCTTTTTTTCGGTTTTCCCCCCCCCCCAAAAAAAATCTCATGATATTGTCCTGGAAGTACTGCGCATTGATCTTCACATTTTTGTCCACTCGGAAAATTGTGAGTTCGTCACGGGCACAGAAACCAGCCACTCCCATGAACCCTTTCGAAAATTGTTCACGGTTTCGCTGGATGAAGTTCAACAACTTCTTTTGCCCTTTTGGTCCGCAGAAAAATACGCGAAAATCGAGTCCACCCACTGCCACTTATCCCCTACACGGTAGCATTCATGCAACTTTCTGGCGTTGGTGACCCTTTCCTTGATGGCATTCCTTCAAGGTGTATTCACGTGCTTCGTGTCGGAGTTCCAATAACAAACTGTCGTGAATTCTGCGCCATACTGTGGACTGGGACGTACCTGCGCTGTGTTTGTGGATTTTCTTTTATCATACCTGCCCTTACATGTTGCACTACCTCAGCGGTCCGGGCTGGATGTATCCGCTGTCTCCCATTCGAACAAAGCGCTTCCGGAAGGAACCCATTCTTGTGCTGCTGAATAATGCGCCACACACGCGACCTGCTGATGTCCACTCCTTTGCTTTTACACCGCTGCACTATTCTCGAGACTTTTTGCAGAAAGTGCAATTTCCCCCGCCATAGATCAGGAACTTTCGATACCATTACGAAAACGTCACACACTACCCACAGCAACTCCACATTGCTACTGCCGCAGCATGCCTACAACGGTACTTCTGGGACAGAATAGGAGCACGGGCAAATCGTTCCATCTTAACGATGTAGATCACCCCCGCCATCTTTCCATTGATTTACATGTGAATTGTTTTACTCATTTTATGCCTCTCGGAAGTAGAATATTTTAAGTTCTCCTTTCACAAAATTTGTCTTGGTGGTTATTTTGACTCTTGTATAGTTTTGGTTAGTGAAGTTTCTTCAAATATATAAGTATAATGTATTATTAATAGTTTGCTATATAAATCACAATATGTTAACGGGAAATTATACTGTTCGTGTGTAAAATATTGATTTCAATGAAATAGCATGAGTCAAAGAGAACATGACGATAAACTGGGCGAAAACAGAAGTTAAAAGTATGCTCCTGAGAAATATAAAACGAGTAAAACAGTTCCCATGTAAATCAATGGAAAGTGCGTACCAAGATGTCGGGGGTGATCTACACCGTTAACCGAATGAACCTTTTGTCTTACCAAGTGACTTCTAAAACATTCTCAGATACAGGAAAAAGGAAACTTCTGAATTAGAGTTTTCCTCAGCTACAACAAGCAAATGCTGAGATGGCACCAACAACGTAGACCCTGTATCCCGAATCCTTTCCCCTCCCCTATCTCGGTCTGAGCCTTAGATGCCTAAAAGCCATAAATAAAAATTCAAAAACTACCACGCTGGGATATTTTCTAAAAATAAATCTTCGTATCACTTTTTTATATAATGTGTACTAAGTATATTTTATTTTCCAGTTTATATTACAAAACAAATTAAGATATAGAGATTACATTACAAAATGAAGTAATTCCCACCTGAGATCAAAACACTGTATAGAATTCTCTCTGAGTTTTTATCTTCATTAAAAACGCAATGAACAACTCATAAAAAATAGTCATCTGCATATTAGCAGTCTCAAGCCTGTCGTAAAGATACTTGTATTTACACACTGACACCGCAACTGTATTTATATTTTCCCACATTTTCGTTTGAAATTCAGTCGTCGTCTGTTTTCTTTCTTTTCCCATATGTATAGTCCTCTTCTTCAATGTTCATCTTCGCTAAAATCATATCATCTTCCTCGTTATCCATCATTTCCAGTTCCTCAAAGTAAGTCATGATATCCTTCTGTTTGGAATCCTGGAATAGAAACACAAACATCAAAGCAAGTTTATTAAATAACACGTTTCTATGAATCGAAGCATACACATTTTATTATCTATAATAAAGGAGTAAGGTCGCAACGCAGTTGCGCCAAGCGCTTTTAACCTTGAGATCCTACATCCTTTGGGCAGGTTTTAGATGGTGTTTGGTTGCCATGGCAACCTGGGTGTCGGCGGGAAAAATTCAAAATGGAGGCAAGAGCGGTGACCTTGACGCAGTTGAAAACCGACAGTTTTAACTATCTCCTCCTAGGGTTTTGATGTCAGGTCCAAAAACATTATTGCAAGTCTATCCGTGCTACTCAAAGGTTCACACGTGGATATTGAGAATTGCGTCAAGGGAATAATTCGGGAGTTATTAAGGGTCGAAATCGCGGTTTTGTCTTTTTGCGACTTTTTGAAATCTTGCGAGTGCACATGTCCTTAACCCTTCCCATATTAAACGTAGTTTGGCTTGCTCTGTTAGTACGAGGGCTGATCAACAAAGACAGACTGATTGTTGTACCGCAGTTTCCTTTGTTGCCGAATGCCGGCACGTTTGATAGTTGAAAGAGTTGTGTTTCATGTATACTCTCACTAGGTGGCAGCATTGTCGTATCGGTAGGTTGGGAGTAATCCGCTGTGTTTTAGACACTGCTTCCATTTCGCCTCACAACGTACTGTGTATATGCATACAATGGAGGTTACACGAGAAGAACAGTATGGAGCAATACTTTGAAAAAGATCATGTGAACATTGAGTTTGAGTAATAAACACATGTGTAAAAAAATCAGTCTCAGTTTTTGTTGATCAGCCCTCGTATATAGCATTGGATATATGGCCATAAGGGAGATCAACATAGGGGTTATGACGTCACTCACAATATTAAAGATGTGTACAAGATAGAGGGGCTATATATTAAATGGACAATGTACAGCATAGGGGGGCTATGACGTCACTGAGTACACTTTGTTACCCTAGCAACCCCCCTAGCAACGGCCAAACTATACATCGTCAAGACATAAGACTTGGTGCAATTAATGTACACTCGAAACCAAAAGTTATGACACTTTGTTTACCCTAGGAACCAACTTACCAACGGGGGAACTAAACATCGTAGAGACTTGGGACTTGGTGGAATCGATTGTACACTCGAAAAAAAAAAAGTTGTGACACTTTGTTTACCCTAGCAACGGCTATACTATATATGGTGGAGACCTGGGAGTTCCGGCAATCGACTCTGAAGTATGTTAGACCATTAGGGACGTTTTGTTTACCCTAGCAACGGCCAAACTATACATCGTAGAGACATGGGAGTTGAGGGAATCGACTCTTGAGTATCATAGGAATTTTTACATGAAAAAGGGGGGGGGCATGCCCCCCCCCCGAGTATTATTACTTTTCGTAAAATACACATATTGGAGGATGTACGAGTTGCGAAGCCCGCAGGACAGAGTTTTCGAGCGCATTCACGAGCAAAGCGCCGTAGGCGCTGTGAACGCGAAGCCCGCAGGGCTGAGAGTTAGGGAACTTTTGCGTGAGTGAAGCGCCGTAGACGCAGTGGTGTCGAAGCCAGCAGTGCTGACAGTTTTTTGTATGTTGCAGTAGATGTAGTAGTAAGTGTACGAGTAGAAGTAGGAGTTGATGTAGTAGTAGATTTAGTAGTAGGTGTAGATGTAGATGTTGGAGTAGATATAGGTGTGAAGATTAATGAAGTAGATTTGTGCAGAACACACAGGATTGGACCCAAACATCCAGGTAAAAGTAGACCTATAGTATGCAAGTTTACAAACTACAGAGTGCGGGCCCTTGTGTTCTCAAATAAGAGGAAATTAAAGTCGACCGGTATTACAGTAAGGGAATATTTGCGTCAAGCGAGGTTACAACTGTTCCGAAAAGCAGTAGACAAATTTGGCTTCCAACAAGTGTTTACTCAGGACGGAAAAACTGTGATTGTAAAACATTTCGTAACAACAATCCAACAGCTTTCATTGTTTCAAACATAACACTATGGACAAAACCTACAGAGAAACTGGAAAGATCTATCTAATGTTTATATCTTAATTGAAAACATTTTTTTTTCTCTCTCGTTACTGTATTTAACTATTTTTAGTCAGTCTGTTAAGAAGTTTCTATATACAGATAATTTTTGCAATACGCTATTAATTGTAGCTTTCTCTCAAACTAGCTCAATTAAATTCTTACGTGTATTATCATCAATTGCTTCTACCATTAGCACACGGTTTCTTTTTGTTTTTTCAATCAGCAATATAATTTTCGTTTAATCCTTTCTTATCATAGGACAAATCTGGAACTCTCTTGATACCAAAGCATATCCATAATGAGTCTTTTCTCATTGAATAAGATTACTTATCTAGTCAGCACGTTTATAGGAAAAGGATGTCAACCTATTATCTCCTCTAGTTGTTCATTTCCTATTTGTAAAAGATCATTCATTTGGACAAAAGATCGACACCAAAAGAAGAAAAAAAAAAGCTCCCTCAAGCCTAAACGCTGAATAGCACTTATCACCAAGTCAGTGGCCTACCCACTTGCAGTCCTTCTCCCTCTCCCTCTCGCTTCCCTCACTTCCATGTCAGTTACTTTGAAAGAACCCCTCCAAATGCATCCGCCCCGCCTTCACAACCACCACCACCACCCGACCTTGGGCAAACAGCCCCTTTTCAACAAGAACTACACGAAAACTTGAATTCGTACGCACAAGAATTAAAGATATGTCATTTTAACACACAGGGACTTTTGGGCTCTTTCGACGAGTTCAAATTTATATTATCGAAATTAAACTTTCACGTCATAAGTTTGAATGAGTCATGGCTGAAACCATACATTCCTGACAATCTCGTTGAATTAGAAAACTATGATCTTATCAGACGTGATCGCAGTAAACAATCTAGAGGTGGGTTTGTATGTATATTCAGAAATCTTTACGGTGGAAAACCATTGAGTTCCCAAGTGATAATGAAAATAACGTTGAACTGCTAATTATAGAAATTTCAATACAACAAATTAAAATAAGGGTAGTAAGTGCATACAAACCACCTAATATTAGCTATACACAGCTTAATTATTTAGGAGAAGTTATGCAATATTTATATTTAAACTGCGATTACTATATTTGCATGGGTGACCTTAACGTTAATCTCCTCAAACCGTGAGAATCGAACGCGAAATTTCTCCTTGACATCATTTACGAAGCACGCGGTAAACAAATTGTTACTAAGCCAACCAGGATTACACAAACATCCAAAGCTTTAATAGACGTTATAATTTGTTCGGAGCACCTCAAAGTAATACATGAAGATCAAAGTTCTATGCATGGAATGTCTGACCACAATCTAGTTTATGCCATACTCGGAATGAAAGTAAAGAAAAAATACCACAAAATTTTAGAGATTAGGAATTTCAAGAATTTTGTAGAAGATGAATTTCACAAAGATGCGGAAAATATTTCATGGAACCAAACAATTATGAACAATGACGTAAATGCAGCCTTATTCAAAATAAATAACAACATTTTAATGTTAGCAAATAAACACTTCCCAATCAGACAAAAATATTAAGAATTCTAGAGTATTATGGAAGACATTGGAAAGGGAGGGGCTTATACCTAACAAACGTAAAATCAGTCTGCCATCATGCCTTCTAAACGCGGATTCTATTAATCAATATTTTGTAAATTCAGCTAACCAATATAAGTAAAATAGAGCAACTAATCAACTCATATCGAAAGAAAAAAATAGTACAGCACTTCACCCTTAAAAATGTTAATGAACTTGAGGTATTAAAAGAAATTAACCACATAAAATCAAATGTAAGAGGTCATGACGGAATTGATTAAAAGATGTTGAAACTCTGTATACCGTACTGTCTGACTAGTCTTACTCATATAATTAATTGCTCGCTTTTACAAGGTACTTTCCCAACCGACTGGGAAAAGGCTGTGGTTACCCCCGTCCCGAAAACTTCTAACTCTATAAGCGTACAAAACCTCAGACCTATAAGTGTTCTCCCGATCATGTCCAAAGTAATTGAGCGAATAGTCAAAGACCAACTTGTGCATTATTTCACTCTCTCGGGCCACGTTTCTCCTCACCAGTCAGGTTTTAGGAAACAGCACAGTACAACAACGGGACTTGTACATGTTGTAATGACGTAACCAAGGCAACAGATCAGGGAAAAGTAACATTTTTGGTGCTTCTCGATTATAGTAAAGCATTTGATTCCATCAATCATACTCTTCTCTTAGAAAACTTAAAATCCTACGGTATAGGTGGAAATGCCTTTAACTGGTTCCAGTCATATTTGCAGAATAGACAACAATGTGTGAAAACTAATGCTAATGATTCTGCAATAATATCGCAGTGGCTTCAAATTAGTCAAGGAGTTCCACAAGGTAGTATTTTAGGCCCAATTTTGTACATAATATATATTAAAGATTTCAATGAGGCATTAGCCCAATGCCAATATCATTAGTACGCTGATGATACTCAAATATATATACAAAGTACGATTAAAGAGTGCAAATCACAATTGCAAGTGCTGCAGAGAGATTTGGATTCCATAGCTTCTTGGTCAGAAAATAATGGTTTAACTTTAAATGCCTCCAAATCATTTATGCTGTTAATTGGCACCCCAGCCAACGTAAAGAAAATTGAAGAACTGAACCTAGACTTCCCCACGATCAATAATATACCAATTCAGCAAACCAGTACTACAAAAAATCTAGGTGTGATCTTTGATTCAAACTTACATTGGAATGCGCATGTTAAACATACAGTAAAAAATTCAATTTCTAAATTGAAATGCCTACATCCTCTCAAACATATTTTAAACTCAGAAACGAAGGCTCATTTGGTCAAAAACGCTTATTATGCCTAATATAGACTATGGTTGCTTGGTCTACAATAACTTAAGTAATATTTGAAATGATAAGCTGCAGAAAATTCAAAACAGTAGTGTCAGATTTATTTTCAATGTGAAGAGAAGAGAACACATATGCCCTTATCTCAAGAGACTTAGATGGTTAAATGTAGAAAATATCTTGGTTTAGAATTCTTTCAAAAAATCCTCATACAAAAAGCACCAACATAATATATATACGACAAAATTCGACCATACATAAAATCAAAGAAGCAAACTAATTTAAGACATAAAACACACCTCACTGTCCCGATTCACAAAACTACATTGTATAGTCAATCTTTTCTCATAGCCACCATAAAAGAATGGAATAAACTACCAAGGTCACTGACAGCAAACCAAACGTTTCAAACTTTTAAAAAGAATTTAGAATCGCATCTTCTGTCCAAAGAATGATCTCTTGCACAGCTGCTGAGCTATTTCAATACAAATTGAATACAATATAATTAAACTCTTCATTATTAACTTTCAATTTTGCTATTCTCTTCTTTGTATATTCCTTTTTATTTAAGTGTACCACTTCGTCATGTTAATTACTGTTTTTTATGCGCATTATAATACGTGTTTTTTTTATTTATTTCCTTCATTATATTATTTCCAGACAGACAGACAGACAGACATACAGACATACATATATATATATATATATATATAGATAGATAGATATAGATTTGATAATCACTCTGTATTTATGTTTTTATATATAAGTTGCATTGGTCAAGTATTAATTCATAATAACTACTTCATTTCTAGACAAATTTTCTTTTATATATATATATATATATATATATATATAAGAACTATTTAGCTACTAAATACTTCTATGTAATTTTTTTATTTGTGTATCACAATGGATATATTTTATGTATTGGCATGGGTTGGTTGTAAGAGCGGCCCTCGAGGCCGAAACACGCCCACTATAATAAAGACGATTCTATTCTATTCTATTCTATTGGAGGAGTACGCTGGAACTCTTGTATACAAAACTTTTCCCGGATTATTCTGTAAAAGATGACAATGAGGTAAATAGAAGAACAAGAGAAAATGCAAACATGGAACCACAATGCGAACAAGAGGATCCACAAGAATCGATAGTCACAAACGAACAAGTTGCATCGGCAATAAAAACTCTCAAAACTAGGAAGGCCCCTCCCTGGCCCTGATAAAATCAAAAGCGAAATATACAAAATGAAATCGGACATTTCGACTCCGTGCATAACGAAGCTCTTTAACGAATGCATTAACCACGGTATTTTCCCAGACCCGTGGAAGGAAGTCAATCTTATAATCCTGCTGAAAGGAGAAGATAAGGATAAATCGAACCCCAAATCATATAGGCCAATATGCCTTCGAAATACTATCAGTAAAATCTTTGAGAAAATTATAGCAGAAAAAATAAACGAGAAAAGACCAAATTAAAAAAAAAAAGTAGACTGCAATTTGGAATTTGGATTCCGTGCAGGACGGTTTACGGTCATGAGTTCTGTAATAGTATTTATGAAATAATAATAATAATAAAAAAAAAAGAACTGCAAATACATTATAGGAGTATTTTTCGACATCTCGGGAGCATTCGACAATTTATGGTGGCCCGCCTTGTTGACGGAGCTAAAGATGATCAACCTACAGAGTAAAATATGGAGAGTAATCAAAAGATTATTTTTTAAATAGAAAAAACAAGGTGGAAACAGTGGACGGCCCCGTGAGTAAAACACCGACAAAGGGATGCCCGCAGGGGTCAGTACTGGACCCAGTGTTCTGGGACTTTGCATTCCAATCATGTTTTCAAATGCTGGACGAGATGAGCCAAGTTGAGAGGGTGGTGGGAAATGCAGACGACAGTTGTGGTAAAAGGCAACAGCCGCCTGGATTTACAGACGAGAGCTAATATAGTGGTCGAAAAAATGACATCGTGGTGTAAGGAAAACAAGCTAACTATTTCATCGGAGAAAATAAAATACGCATTGTTCAAAGGGAATTTAAACTTTAACAGAGGACCGATCATCAAAGTAAATGAGAAAACGATTAAGAGAGAAAAATACGTTAAATATTTAGGACTAACCCTGGATGAGAAACTGAACTTCAGGAAGCATACTACTCTAATTAAGAACAAGGCAATTAAAATATCTCATAAATTGGTAAAATTGGCGTTGAATGAACTAAAAATTCCTATGGAAATTGCAAGAACCTACCACGATGTCATAATAAGATCGATAGTCGGATATGCTGCCAGTGTGTGGTGCCACAGGCAAGACGACGTGAAACAAAAGCAAACAACTGATAGGGCACAGAGACAACTGCTGCTGCGCATACCGAACAACTACTGTGGAGGTTTTACAGGTCGCCCTGGCAGTCCCACCGATGCACCTTCAGGTAAAGAAATTGGGAGAAGTACTGGCTGGCTTAAGAAGTAATAATGATGAGAAAGTGCTAAATATTCTGCATAAGCCGGTGGAGGACACAGCGGACAGAGATACCATCCTTACTGGAGAAGGGCAGGTGTTATGGGACAGATCGGGAAAGGGCAGGAGGCTTTATGGTTTTTTCACAGATATAAAGGAGAGGCTGAAGAACGAGATAGAAATAACAGACGGATGTCTGCACTTGACAGGCCACGGCCCTTATCGTCAAAAACTGCATCAACTGACGATCGGGAAGGATAACATGTGCTATACATGCGGAGCAGTGGTTACACCGGACTATGTAGTACTCCGATGTGAGGAAACTGATCAAATAACTTGAGAAGGAAGACTGCTCCTTGGAGGGACTCCCGTCACGGAAGTTCTGCGAACTCCGGAACTGGTGACGGTCCTCAGGGAGCTAACTCATAAGATCTCGAGTTTCTATGAGAAGAAGTTTATGGAAGGCGTTGTCCACCCTGCAAGAGGAGCATAAAGAAGGCTACAAGAACGGGAAGTAATGGAGGAACCTAGTTTGTCCCGACCGCGCCTGCGATTTCGTGTCAACCGCGTAGACCGGTCTTGAGAATGATGAACACTATAAACTGAATGCGAATCTAAAACCGCGTCAACTGCGTACCTCGCGCAAACAGCGAAGGGGAACAATAAACGTAAGAAACGAACTATTAAGAGATCTTATAGCACACAAATGAGTGAAAGTACTCCGCTGGAACCCAGTGGAATAAGTGCCTTGGGGCGGAACCCCGTCTCAAGAGACGCTTTTAAGTGTGTTTGAAAGTGAAGAATGAGTGAGATGGAAGAAAATTATGGAAAGGAAGAGTAGGTGGATACTAAGAGAATTAATACTATGAACGCTTATTTTCTGGAATCCGGAAAAAACGGCGATACATGTGGAAGTGATAATGCTAAATGATAACCTATCTGGAGATGGGAGGAATAGATGAGAAGAGGAAGACAGACTGTGTGTGGAACGTGTTACTGTACCCCCTCAATTATCATAATTAATATCCTCCCCTCCAGAACCACGGCAGACTTCTGGTGAAAGTAGAAGACGAGTGAGATGAAGCAACGAGAAAGTGGAAAGAATAGGGAAGGATGGCGATAGAAACTTTGTATGACTCCTACGCGCTCCTAAAACCTTTTTTTTCTTTGTTGCAGACAAGAAAAAGAAGCCAAGATGAAGCAGCCAATCAAGCCTGTGTTTGTGTTTCTTCATGTGTTGTCTGTGATGTCCATATAAGTAATGTATGTAATAAAATAAAGCATACAGTGTTTAAAGTGAACCGGAACACCGTTGCGGTAAAAAATATAAAACCGGAACGGTATTCCTGTAAGAATAACTTTTGATCGGAAGTTAAATATAGCGTAGCTACGCGTACCATTGAACACTGATAATTAAAAATTGTAGCTCTTCACCCTCGCTTTGGGAATCAAACTATTTTCCAGAAAAATAAATCGTAACCTTAGCCTAGAGATCGCTATCGCAGCACAGAACTTTTTTCTTGGCCTCCGTGCTGAACTTAGATTATAATAAATTTCTCAAAACCTACCTTGACAGTTGTAGAATCTGCATCCATGAAGTTATCCTTACTTAACCCTGCTTTGTGAAGAACGTTCAGTTTCTTCTGGACAAGAGGCCACAAATAGTCATCCGCTGTTCCTTGTGCTACTAGATATTGTACTAATACACTGTCTTGTTGACCAATCCTGTGGGCACGGTCTTCTGCTTGAGTCAAGATCTACAGGATAAAAAATGTACATAGTATTAAACTCAACAGAATTACTCACATAGACCAAGATATACATATACAGATAAAAAATATACCGCAGTATTTCATGACTAAATGCTTCACACTGCAAGGATGAAAGTTAGGTCAAACTATACAAATAAATAAAAAGCTACTTAGTTTCGGATCTAGAAACTTCCAAAGCTGATACTGCGTCGTGATAAATGACGTAATATCTCAACAAATAATGACGTAGGTCTTAGCAAATAACCACAAATTTACCAAAAGAATGTATCTGAGCAATCATTGAGGTGTGGACCTTAAAAGAGTTGGGTAAGAAGGTAAACTAACCTATCTGTGGTTCTTTGATTTTTTGTTGCTAACCTTTTTCATTTGTGTAAAGCGTAATTTACTCTGTTTGTTTCATTCGAGGAGTTCTGCTTTGTGATATCCGTTTCTTTAGCCTACGCGTATAATGATTCCCTGATAAAGCATCAAGTGAAAGATTGTGACTTTTTGTTATCAAAGTGTCTAGACACTTCTTTGACTATTACTTATTTAATGATTTGAAAAATCTAGACGGTGGCACGTGTTGTTCATACAAACAAATTTAATCACCAGATGGAAGTTCCCTGGACTGAAGAAATATCTGGATTTTAAATCTATTAACCTGTTCTAGGAGATATTCAATATTTTCTTAGTCTCTAGAAATCCCTACTTGTTTTCCTAGATAATTGACATCTGTAATCTCAATACTATAGCAGGTATTACCCGTTGCAAATAACAGTGCCGCTGTTTTACATTCTCAAACTTTACAACATACTCCAAAAACAGTGAAAGATAATATATTTATTTATTGATGGTCTTTAGGCGTAGGTTTGTTGATCTTGCTTTAATAACATCATATGAATGCAAGATGTCACTGTAAATTATTTATTCTCACAAACACACAGAAAGAGAAGGAGAAAAGAAGAGAGAGAGAGTTCAAACGTGAATGTACTTGTACTGCTGTTGCAATACAATAAGTTGATTAAACGAGCCCATAACGTATATTTCATTTTTAGATATGTTTTACATCAACATAATCCAAACATCTTCTGGCTTACTCTGGAGTTCTTACTGCGGAGGCACCTCGTCCTAGATATAGGACTAAGTATTTTTGCGAATAATGTATCTTTTTCACCGCATCTGAGTGTGCGGCAAGATGTCAGACAGAAGTCGTTTTCGAATATTTCTTTCTAAATTAAACAAAAGTTTTCGAAACATACTTATTCTTCAAATCGGTGAGAAAAATAAACAGGGATGAATCAGAGCTGAAACCGAGTCACTTTTGGAGACCTGGCCTGACCCGAACGTAAGTGACGCGGCAACAGAGTCCGAAACTTGACCTGAATGACCCGGTCTAGGTAATATAATTAACTGAAAATTTTGGCGTCGTATTTTCCGTGCTCTGGGGGTAACATCTTCGGTCCTGGTCAACTCTGAAAAAACAATGTTCAAACACAAGGAAATAACTAAATATTCTGCTTTGCCCTCCGGGTGGTCTGTCCCACGCTCGACCGCCTTTACCTCCCAAGAAGCCCAGGAATACCAAGGACAGTCTGGTACCCAATTTGATAGGAGGCTGACTGCACCTCAGAGCACCAGACAGGGGCTGAGGGGAACACTGCGAGAAAAGTCTCCAGTGTCCTCAACTCGGGCCGCCCGACTCATTATCAGACGCGCTACTGTCTGAACCACGCCAATTTCTTAGAATAACAGCAGCAGCACACATAAGTATTACGGTTCCGCAGCGAGAATAATTATCTCATATGATTTTAAGTGTCCTCTGTGCAGTGTTCGAAGTGGGAGAGAAACAGACGGTATGTTTCATAATACTTGCCTCGACATATCAAAAAGTGATATATAACAACATGCATACCATGTGTTTCAGTGACGGTATGCTTTTAGCTCTCAAAAACCAGAGCTGGTATGCCATACCGGTGCACACCGCCTCACTTCGACCACTGCCTTTGTGGGTAAAAACTTTGGTAAACTTTATTTTTAAATGGGCCAGACTAGTAAATTTGAACTTCAGCCCGTCACGATTCGTCCGACCACCGTAGACCGCACGGCTACCTGGCCGGCTCCTCTGTGGGTGAGTGGTAACGCTCGGTGCCTTGGTTTCAAGGGGCCACCTTAAACTGTAGGTCCCGTCCTCAGGATGTCATCTTCATCCGATGGAAGGCAATGACAAGCCATTATCGGTTCATCTTGTCCAGGAACCTTCGAGTCAGGATCTGCATTCGGGTAACATAAATATAGCATAAACAAAATAATACTCTAATTCGCCTCGTTCGGCCGCAGGAAAACAACGGAATAGTATGTTAGGATGAATGTCTGAGGATCTGAACCGCAGTCCTGATGATTACATTAAATATCTGCAACTTAAATAATAAATACTAGCTGTCTGAAAAACGAAATCAGAAAAAATACATGAAAAGAGCGACGTTT
>JAGDQP010018546.1:0-22764 GCA_022664845.1 Lepisma saccharinum | reverse complement strand
TTATTTGAATTTATTTTAAGACCTTTAGGCAACTATGGCTCAGGCCGTATGAATTGGTGGAATGAAGAAAGTAGGAGGAAACGGGAGTACCCCGAGAACACCCACGCACACGGTGTTTGTCCACCACAAAGCCCACATGGCATGAGCAGGGATCGATTCGACGACCCCTAGCACCAGAGGTGAGCGCTCTACTAACTGAGCCACCGTGGAGCCCACTTGTTCTCTGAATTTATGTTTGCAAAATTCAATAAAAAGGAATTGACTGGTACGCAGTATGCTCCGGTTTGAAAGTTTTCTTTCTTTCTTTCTTTCTCTCTCTCTCTCTCTCTCACACACACACAGAGAGAGAGAGAGAGAGAGAAACGAAGGCTGCACCCAATTTAATGAATAATTACATTTGCTCTCTTTAACTTTTATTTTCTTACGTAGCAGAAATTGTATAATTCTTCAAACAGTTCTTGTAGACCAAATGACTATACCTATATCCCCACGCTAACTTGAATTCATGACTATTTACGCAACGTAATATACCATGTTCTGTGCAAAAACCTACTGAGTTTTCAACACTGCAAATGACTGGTCAAGGATCGTGTGTCACGTATGAGCTACGTTTTGTTTATGTTTTAGTTCAGTATTTTGCCACTCAACGCAACGGCACTTACATGTGGAATGACTTATACGCAAAAACACTTCAAATTAACACGCAACTAACAATACATTAGGAAATAATAACCCTTTTCTCTTACCCCTGGATTCCAGAAGAGCTCCGCAAATACCACCAACTGGCTAGCTGTAAGAGTTATGCCGGTACCAGCAGCTGTTATAGATAATACGGCAACAACGTAGCTCTCGTCATATTGGAACTTATCACAGAGTACTTTACGTCCTTCGGCTGATGTAGAACCATCAATTCTAATGTATCTGAAAAGAGGGAGAGACAGAGAAGAAAATAACATAATCAAAATTTTTAATCAGATCATAATGAGCATTATATAATTATCTAAGCGAGGTGATAATTATATCCTTTATCTGGAACTGAACTTTTTGGCGTAACCTTTCAATGCATGCCTAGCACCTTCCTCTGAGAAATAATAATAATAAAAAAAAAAAAGCCTGCGTTTACAAGCGATCTATTTATAGTGACAAAAAATCCCTTTCGGTAGGCCTACAGGCTGAGGTAGAATTCGAAGGTTTTTTTTTATTTTCAAAAATTCAAATCTCGCCTTCAATGATTTGGAAATTGGGTTTTTGGGGCGGCCATTTTGCATGCAAGTTGACGACTTTTTGAAAGTTTTCTTATATTGTCGTGACCTACTTGTGATGGTAAAAGTTCAAGTAAAATTTGATTTATCCAGCTCAAACGCTGTGAAAAATGGGATTCTGGGCGGTCATTTTGGATCCAAGATGGCGACTTTTCCCAAATGTTGTAATATTTCCTTAAACTACTCGTCATAATGCATCTTTATGCCAAATTTCGTATCTCTAGCTCAAACGGTGTGGAAAATATTTTTTTTAGGTCCGCCATTTTGGATCCAAGATGGCGTCTTTGGATACATCATGTAATATTTTAGTAACATACAAATGATAATGTATAGTGTTACCAAATTTGATATTTCTAGCTGCAGCCGTTTAGGCTGTGTATTCTATACAACAATGGGTTCAGCGGCCATTTTGAATCCAAGATGGCGACTTTTTCAACATTTCGTAATATTTTCTTGAACTACTAGTGACAATACACCTTTATGTCAAATTTCGTATCTCTAGCTCAAACGATATGGAAAACAGATTTCTTACTTCCGCCATTTTGGATCCAAGATGGCGTCTTTGAATTCATTAAATAACATTTTCGTAATCAAAAAGTGATGTTGTACCTTTATGGCAAATTTGATTTCAATAACCCCAGCGGTTTAGGCTGTGTATTCTATACAACAATGGGTTCGGTGGCCATTTTGGATCCAAGATGGCGACCGATTTTGCTCATTAACGAACTTAACCGAGCTATTACGCCTAGAAACAACATATAAAAATTTGGTTCAAATATCTTCAAAATTATGGCCGCTAGCGTGTTAATATATAAATATATACTTTCATATCGTATCGATCTCAATAGGTATATTTTTCTTCGAAATCTACCTAAAAAAGACATTTTCATTTGATCCTCAGTATTTTGGATTGAAGTATTCAATTCCTTCGACCTGACTTGTACCGCCTAAGAGCATACTATTATTACACATATGCATACATATAGAAGAACATATGACTAAGCCTTGCAATAACAAAATATAATTAAAAACAACGTTTTAAGGCTTGAAAAATTATGGTTTTATCTGATATACGGTAATTTGGATTGCATTATTCAATCTGAAAAGGCTCCAGAACTTCTGACTGACAACGCCTAAGAACTTATTGTTACACAAAAACGAAAACAAATGCACTCCTGCTACAAAAAGTAATAAAACCAGGTCTGCTTGCAGAAACAATCTCATTTGAAGAAATCGGCCTACATAGCTTCAACTTACCCACAAGAGGAGGTAACTGATGGCGAACAGGATATCATGGGCCCTCAGTAGTACATCGCTCAACTATGGTGCGTAAGGTCCTCGGTTCGATTCCGGCGTATGCCATGTGGGCTTCGTGGTGGATAAACACAGTATGCGTGAGTTTTCTGGTTCTACCATTTCCTCCAACTTTCTTCATCTCACCAATCTCCAAGGTGGATGTAATTCTCATTCTTTTAAATGTTAAAGTGAGTAATGTCCTTTTCATGTAAAACAGTTCTCACGACATTACAACGTTTTTATGTATTTAATTTACATTTGGCATTGGCTACACCCGTCACTATCCCGACGGATGTTATCTTGCAACGGGTACCTTTTCCAGAACAACAGATACGGAAATTCAGGGTCTCTATTCTAGGCATCATTTCGGCATGGCCTATAGGAGACTGACAGAAACCCTGTGAAACTTCCCTCTCTAGGGAAATCGTATCAGAAATCACCTGAGAGTGACTATATTGTACACATCGTCATTTTTAATATGAGACATCTCTAACGGCACGAGCTACAGGTAAAACTTCACCGCTTATCCATTCCTAATCCGTAGTCCGCGATCTCTGACACTGGACTACAGGAATAGAATCATTATGTATGAATTTTGAAGTTTATTTATGGCTTTTAGTCATCTAAGGCTCAGGTCGGGATAGGGAAGCGAAAAGGATTCGGGAAAATGTCGGCCAGGGCCTATGTTGAAGGTGCCATCCCGGCATGGCATTTTGCCTGGTTTGACTGAGGAAAAACCAAGGAAAAACCTCTGTCAGGATGGTCGACCTCTGGGGTCGAACCCAGGACCTCCTGAATGCTACGCCAACGCTCTACCACTGAACTATCATTATGTATGAGATACACCTAAATTATCCAGAAGCTCTAGCGCTTGCTCCACTGTCTGCGTGGACAATTATTAAGTGAACATAAATTTACAGTAGTTAATACTATATTGCATTAGGAATTGATGGAGACTACTAACAAAAACATCCAAATCAAATTTTTCGCACACACTAAATCTATATTTTCTCTGCTAAATCTTATCCGGTGTTTCATTAGCTATTGAATAAAATGTTGCTGCAAGCTTTGTAAAAACATACAGTGGTTGCATATATTTCACAATTATCTGTATCATATAATCAAACAAATTTACAATTTGCGATATATACAGAATTCTAAGTATAATACAGTTATAAATAAAGAACGGCACCTTTCCAAAAATGTAGCTGTTTTCACAACCATAGTTCAAGATATGTATTTTGGGGCATGAAATGAAGCGAAATGGATACATTTTGTGGCACCTTCCTCTTTGATTCTTCTGCACATTTCTTCTTCTTTTTCTCTCATATGTTTGAAATTATGAACACAAAAATAAATTATTTTCGCTCTATTTGAGGAGCAACATAAAGTTTTGTAGCCTTATTTTGTAATACGAGCTATAAAATGATATTACTCAGTCGCAACCTTAGGCGACAAGTTGCGAGATTTGAATTACAACAATGAAAGATGAAAGCAAATTTAAGCCGCGAACATGGGTATTAAAAAAAAAAAACTTGCTTTTCTTCCGCGCCAATAATTTCCTTTCATCTCACAAAACTCTGCGAGAAAAAACACCAACTTCAACAAAACCGTAACCTTTGTTTTCTAAGCAAGGTTAATTTGGTACTGTTAAATAAAGAATATTCATCCAACTTTTTTTTTTTTATTTTATTTTTGGCATTTAAGTATCTAAGGCTCAGGCCGGGATAGGGGAGGGAAAAGAATTCGGAAAGGTGTCTGTCGGCCAGGGCCTATGTTGAAGGTCCCATACCAGCATTTGCCTGGTGTGACTGAGGGAAAAACTTCAGTCAGGAAGGTCGCCCGCTGGGATTGAACCCACGACCTCCCAAATGCTACGCCAACGCTCTACCACTGAACTACGGCGGCTCGGTGTTCATATAACTATTTTACATCTAAATAATGACAGTTGATCAGCACCTCTTCGAATAATTTTTCAGGGATGACGTCCCTCGACGAGTGTTCTTTCTGGAAAAAGAACGGGGACGATAGTGCTGTTCTCTCGATATCGCCTAGTGATACTGAGAAAAACACTCGAAAACCTGTCAGGACGGCCGACAGCGGGACTTGAACCTGCGTGCCGATTCGAAGTACGGACGAATATTATGTATGTAGCTACTTACTTGTACTTTTTATCTTCAACGACCTTACAGAGTCCATCCATTACAACTTTATGGTGAGCAAAACACACCACTTTCCTACCGTTTTCAAGCAACTCCTGTATATACTCACTGTAAAATAAAAAATAAATAAATAAGAAGCAGAGAACAAAAACAACACAAAACACAAGGATGGAATAAATTAATGTATATTAATTCATTAACAGTTATGACCGAAATCTTCGTCTGAAAACTGAAGTGCACATTATACACTGGATATTTTGTTTAATGATAATATTTACCAGAATATCATCGTGCCTCGTACTTCTGTTAGCATTTCTAACATTGATTTGATGTCACTAAACGTTAAACAAAATTACAAATAAGAATATAATGGACTACTTCTATAAACAGCTGTACAACTAGCAGTATTCCTCTATCAAATACTTTATCACTGAAACCCTTGAAGTTTGTTATTACTGGCAACCAGTGGCGCACTTCTACAGAAAGAAGTGGCCTGTACAAATTTCACTCCAGACAGATAAGTAGATATACAACTTTCTTTTAAAAAGTGCCCTGGCGGCGCGGCGCCAGGGCTGAAATATACCACTCCTGACAATACTGTTATGTATTTGTGCGGACTTTGATTTCAATATTTGGGCTTATTACTAGATGATAAAAGTAACATATCCAAAATAAAAGACAAGAGTACAAGCAGGAGATAAAGCGTACTACGTGAACCAAAAGCTACTAAAAAGCAGAAGCATAACAAGGAGAACCAAATTACAGATTTACAGGACACTAATCAGGCCAGTCGCCACGTATGGTTCCGAGATTTGGATGCTAAAGAAAGAAGACACAAATAGGCTACGCAGATTTGAAAGGAAAATAGTTCGGAAGATATATGGACCAGTAAAAGAAGGCGAACAATGGAGAATATTCAATAATGAAGAGATCATAATGGAAGGAAAAGACATAGTTAGATTTGTCAAATCAAGAAGAATTAGCTGGGTGGGTCATGTATTAAGGATGGATGGGAAAAGAATGCCAAGAAGAATGTTAGAAGAAAGAGTATATTCAAACAAGAAAAGAGGGCGACCGACGATAAGGTGGATGGACCAAGTGCAGGAGGATCTGAAGGCGATGCAGGTAAGAAACTGGAAGACGAGAGCATGAACAGAATGGAATGAAGGCGAATAGTATCGGAGGCCAAAGCACACCCAGTGCTGTAGCGCCATCTGGTAAAGTAATTTCTTGGGGGACTGGATGAATATCAACTCTATTCTCCGTATTTAGTCCTAGAAACCAGTAATTTAATGTACTTAGTGTAAATTGTAGACTCCTATTTTGTTACAGAAAATGCTAAATATTTACAGACACCTTTTAGTCAGGAGGCAGACTTAATATTTTTTTGGTTGTGTTCAACCTGAAAGAGCAAAAGCAACCAGTGCTTTTATTCATATAAGGGCATCGTCCTTATCATTTATAGACCCCTGGTCACTTCATACGATCAGGTGTTTCTTTGCAGCAGGTCACAAAAGGTCAGCCGGTATACTACGATTTCGCTCGCCCCACCCCCCATGGTCCATATCTCAAAAACGGACATTCTACAAGAAATTTTCACCTGTTACAAACTGTAGAGTATGAAATTTTATTTCCGGATAAGCATGTTTCATAAAAACAAATAACTGTGTCATAACTAATATACAGGTTGAACTGGTTAAACTACATGGAAATGGTGCATATCTTACATCAATTCGTACGAGCTGAAAGAGGTTTGTGGAATTTACATCTATCTATATTCTGCAAAATTACCTTGGGTGGCACTTTACGATCATATCAACTGTATGCGATGAGATATGGAGACTATATATTGCACATATGGAGAACCTTAGAGTGACAACTTGATGTGTACAAAGAATTTGATGATAGCAATTTCATTGTGAAAGAAACGGGTGAGTGTTTTAACCAGGTATCGCCCGATATTGCACTAGAGCACGTGAACAAGATGTGGGAAATTGCTAGTGGTCTCATAGGTATCAGAAGTACAAAAGCGTTATTACATCCAAAGTGGAAAAGAAAGGAGAAGCACACCCATACGGAAAGGGGTATCAATACAATGGAGAGAGACGTATATATCATCGTGTAGAGCAAGATACCAAATTTTATGTATTTGAAGATCCAGGTCCCGAATTTATGTGTATTTCCACAAATGATGTTTTTCCTTCTGACATATCTCAAGATCTCAATGCAAACTCACGAGGGAGACAGATTGTGTCACAATTTATATGAGAGAGATTGTTGCAACCAGATGCCACAAAGACCACTTATTCCACAATTAATAAGCAAAATTCGAGAACCTTTTAAGTTTTTACCAAAAAAAAAAAAAAAGCCAAAATCACACTCTTCAGCAAAAAGCTTGAGAAGTGATCTTGCAATCTTCTGCCGTCTACTTGTGGCTGCTGAAGAAGAAAGAAAAATCGATTTAGAAAAATTCTGCAATTCGAAATAACTGATTATTCCTCATCCTTAGCTAACGCTGATGGAACTCTACGATCTTGTAACAAGTCAGTGTTACTTGATACTGGAAAGTCAGGAGACTGAATCACATCTTCCTGCACCAAGTGTTTCTGGCCAACGAAAATGCTGGATCATCGATGGTATGAGCTTAGTGCAAAGTATAGGTAAACCACCTGGGGCAAAACGTTTGGTAATTTAGTAGACATTTTTGTGTGCAGAATGATAGGTCATCTAAGTAGTGTGTGCTCACGAATCGATGTCGTATTTAACCACTACAACAGATGTTCGATTAAAGAAGGGTGCAGTGCTAAGCGTTCTGCAATTGCTCACAGACAAATTCGAAGAAAAATAGAAGGTTAAGATTACCCACTTCCACAACAATGGAAGCTATTCTTTGACATGGCACACAATACATCGAACCTTGTACATTTTCTATCAACAGAACTGATGAGGTATTGCTACAGAACACTGTCAAAGGATCAGCTTGTTATTACTTATGGAGAATTCGAGGACAAGATGCATGCTGACACCAGTTTAATTCTACATGCATTTCAAGCTTTCAGCAAAGGTTATAAGGAGTTGTTAATCGATTGTAAGGATACAGACGTTTTAGTTCTACTCCATCATTTTCTTCAGAAGGCTGGATGTTAAGGAAGTGTGGATGGCAACAGGAACAGCGCGAAACCGAAATTCACTCCCATTCACAGCGTTGTAAATGAGTTTCCAAATGAGATATGTGAAAGTTTGCCAGGATTTCACTCGATTATTGGATACGACACAACTAGTCACTTCGCAGGGTATGGGAAGAAGACATGGAACATTTTTTTTTGAAGAGAACTCAGTTGCTGCAAAATTAAGGATGTGGAAACTTGGCCGAAGAAACAATTGTACAAGCAGAAGAGTTCGTTATAAACCTATACACAAATTCATCGACTATAACATCCATCAATGCAGATCGGGCTGAAATGATATCCCACAAAAACTCTAAGCAACTATCACTCACATTGGATGCTCTGATATTCCATATCAACGGAGCTCATATTTCGCGACAGGCTAACAATCTCAACATCGTGTACCTCCCCCTTCAGAATGCTACGGATGGAAAATCGAAAATTTCTATTGGAGTACCCAAGATTTAGTCCCGGAAACATGTGCAGAATTGAAGTCTTTCATGAGCAAGTCGATGTGTAGCAGAGGTAATTGCAACTGCATGCGAAATTCAGTAGACTGCATCAAATCTTGTAGTTGTAATGGTACTAAATGCAATAATCCATATAAAGTTCCCGAAGCAGAGAGTGACTTGACTCTTCAGACGATGGGCAGAAATTGTCATTATGGTGCACTTAGTTGTGTAATAGAAAATTGTAATTTTGTTGAGATTGATATGTTCAAGTCACAACGCTTATTTCTGTAAAAAGTTTACCATTTTTTGCTATTATAATGCAGTAAATACGTAGTCTGGAGGCACGGTCCAGAATAACCTGTAAATCAGCGAGATTGTTCAACCGGAAAGAGCAAAAAACAACCACATACTTTTATTCATACAAGGACATCGTCCTGATCATTTGTGTAAACATGATTTCCTATGGTTTCATTAAAATTGTCGGCTAAAAAATTATGAAAATTCATATTTGCGTACGCTTGTCGTATATATAAGTTAAATTTAAAGACAAATGAAGGAGAATAAAGGATAATACTTACAGCTTACTTTCGCATTAGATCACACATATTCACATGTATACACACACACAAAAAAAGTCACTATATTTCGTGTATTCACACTTTTTCAAGTAGAGAAGAAGAGAGTGACGTTCACGTGTTCACAAAGTACAAGTTTGAAGGGACAGTGGCGACACGAAATATAGTGACTTTTTTTTATGTGTACATGTGAATGTGTGTGATCTAATGCGAAAGTAAGCTGTAAGTATTATCCTCGTTTCTCCTTCATTTGTCTTAAATTTATCTTAAATTGCCTTCTCGGCTTTCCTTTGTACTAGTTATATATATACACCCATATTTGTCGCAAAAATCGATGCACCTCTTACCTATTTCCACCATTATATTACTTCTTTATGTGCCTGCATGAAGATCATAAACTCACAATGCCGCGTTTTGGTTCTCATCTTCCTTTTTTTTTTTTTTTTCATCATAATTCCGCTGCCACACAATATTAGTGTGACAGTTTCTAGTTCATGTGAAACATGTTTACTTGGAAATAAAATTTCAACCTCTACAATTTTGTGATAGATGAAAATTTCTTGTAGAAACCCACATGGCAGAGTACGTCCCTGGGACGTCCCATTTAGATCCCATTACCGTCAGAATGGTCCTGCTCCCATAGCGATGTCCTAAGGACGTCCGTGGGATAACTCTGTGGGCAATACAAACAGTTCATCCCGTATGGAGGTTCCCTGGATGTCCCCCGGAAAGCCGTACGGGATTACCTACCTGGGATTTCTATAAATTAAATCGACCTTACTATTATTATTATTTAATTAATTATAACTATACGAAGGATATGCCTTCGTATAGTTATACGAAGGATTAATTATAACTATATGTCCCATGGATATAAACGGGACTTAAACAGGGCGTCCTACGGACGTCCCGATATCCTGCCAGGAGATCCGTCAGATATCCCTGGGACGTCATTTTGCTATGTGGGAATATCCGTTTTTGAGATATGAGCCATTTCTTAACATGGGAGCGAAATCGTAGTATACCGGCTAACCTTTGGTGACCTGCTGCAAAGAAATTTCTGGTCGTATGAAGTGACCAGGGGTCCATAAGTGTTCAGGACGATGGCCTTGTATGAATAAAAAGCACTGGTTGCTTTTACTCTTTCAGGTTGAACCAACTCGCTGATTTACAGGTTATTCTGGACCGTCTCTCCAGACTATTTATTCGCAACTTACTCCAGTTGTATTGTCAAGAGGCGAATGCTAATGTGTGACAAAAAGATACAAAAATAAGTTAAAAGGAAGAAGAAATAAAGAGATGTGAAAGAAAATAAGAAATGTATACAGCTACAGAGCATTAAAAGTATCATTCTGTATCTTTAGTTACCAGTTTTCTTAATAAATTTACTCTACATGCATTCATTGTAATTACATGTGTCATAACAGATACGTACCATACAGCTTTCAGTTTCGAGGTCCCGGATTCACTGAAATACTGAAGTAATTGACCACGACGCTCAGCGCCTTTCAATTTATTTATGCTGAGAGTTTTCTCAAAATGTTTCATTGATTTATTGCGAGATATCATACTTGGATCCAGCATCACCATTTGCCTTTATATATATATATATATATATAAAAAAAAAAAAAAAAAAAAACACGTAAATAAAGAAAAAAATAGTTTCATTTTAAAATATAAACATACTAATTACTAATAATTTTTTAGAAATTTGCAGTCGCCAACAGCACAATCTGCATTAATTACTTGAGGCAGTTTCCTATTTACATAAAAGTTTGAATTTGTGCTCAACAGATGGCAGCACCAAAATGTTCTAACGGGCTCAAAGTAAAACAATAGAGAAAATAAAAAGTCAAATGCAACATCAAGAAGCAGAAATGAATGTTAAGCTCGACAACAATCAAAAACGCTTAGAAGAAAAAATTGATTTGTTGGAAATAGGCTTCCAAGAAAAGGTAAATATTCTTGAAAAACAAATGTCAACTTTGCAACTAGATATGGATAAGAAAATAAACAACCACGTTAATACAACAGAACAAGTACTTGAAACTCAATCAAATCAAATTTCAGAAATTTCTTCACAAGTGAAAACTATCATGTCTTGGAAAGAAACATTAGAAACCATCGAATATAACCAGAAACTAAGAACACCAGCGGATGAAGTAGAATATCCTGCTAATCAGTACAAACCCTTGTCACCTGGAAGTTTTAAGACATATAATAAAAGTGTTCCAGGAAGATTGAAAGACTATAGAATTGATTATAACCATGATTACATGAATGAAATCGAATATGGACATGATAGATTCTTGTACGAATTATTCAAAGATAAATCAGAACTTCCCAAAAGATCTCTGAAACCAAAGGATTACTCATGTACACCGAAATGGTACGGAAATATCACCAGACAAAGCCAAAGGAATATTTAATAATGTTAACTTCTTTTATTGAAAGCTTGGACATTTCTGAACTTAGCAAGCTAGACTTGGTCAATAACGCCATGCAAGACGCTGCTAAAGGTTGGTTTCTTTTTCGAAGACGATATATACAAACCTACTTTGAGTTCTGTCAACAATTTCTATATTACTGTTGCAGTCATGAGAATTTAGAAAAACAGAAAAAAGAACTATTGGAAACTAAAATTAATTGGAATGGATGTGACAATTATGAATTACAAGCTTTACGGTTAATTGCAAAATTCCGCAATATTGACGAAAACACTACTGATCATGAGATACTGAAGACTATTTTAGGGATGCTACCTGTTCGTATTCAGAGAAACCTATCGTTATCTAATTGCTTAACAATTAATGACCTATTATTAAGTTTAAGACGACTTAATTCCTTCCGTAATAAACGAATGTTCGTGATCGAACTAATTTTATCAAGAATAGAGGCTATCAAAATGAACCAAATAGTAACAACAGAAACCTACAAAACCATTCTATCAATTATGCACATAATCAGCAATATGGTAATAGAAGTACACCTTACAACAAGGAATATAGAAGTAAAAGTGACCTCAATAGACCAAATCAAAGATGGGAAAAATAATGAAAGGACTTCAACAACTGAACAACCAGCTGTAAATATGATACAGACTACTACTAATACTGAAAATAATCAGATAAACCAAGGTCCTTCTCTATATAATTCAAACTTAACAAATGAAGTTTCTAATTATCAAAATAGATATGACCTAATCTTAGATCAACCAATTATATCCAATCAACCCGTAGTGGAAACAACAGCCTTTTTTTAATGAGGAATTTGAATATTTTTTTTTGTTTAATCCCACCACCACCTAGTTGAAGCATCCTGTAACATTATTGGTATTTCACAAGTGATAAAAAGAAGATAATTTCTTTAAAAATAGAGGATTTTAACACAATGAAAAAATCCGGTCAGCGGTGGGAATCGAACCCACGACCTCCCGCTTAACCGGGACAGTGCTCTTATCAACTGTGGACAGGTCTACCTCATAAATTAGTTTTCCAGATTTACAAAATTCCCTGAGTATTCCAGGGTGGTAGACACCCTGTTTTTCCATACACATGCCAAGAACACATCTAAACATATAATGCGAAATGCTTAATCGAATTGTGTGATTATGATAATTATCGAAACTATTTAAACAAAATTAACAGCTCTTAGTGCCCGCCCGACACCCACAGTTCTTTTTGTATAGTTACCAAAGAAACAAACCCTACTTACTTTACATTTCCAAGTCAAAAAGAATTAAATACAGACATAGATAACACTTCATAAGAAAAAACGTACAGACTGGACCACTTATAAGAAAAAAAAAACTAACAATAGAAATTCTACCTAACAGAATAAATTTCTGCGAATCAAACAGCTAAAATCAAACTGATGACTCTACAGTATATACAGAGCATACTTTGATTAGCATTTACAGCAGATTTACTTTCTTTGGAAATTAAGCAAGGTTCTTACTCAAATGTAGTGATTCTTTCCTTTGATTCTCAGCACCTTTTCGGAGAATATTCGACTATTTTCAGAAGTTTACAACCTAATTTCTTCTCTACAAGTTCCACTAACTCATTTGCTTCTCTTACTAAAGCAATACTTACGTCACGTATCTCCCCCCCCCCCTTTTTTTCAGTAATCTTACTTACTCTTATACCTGTCTTTCCTCTACTTCTTACAGAAACGATATTTGTAGTTAAAGACATTTAAATTTTAAAAAATTAGGACCAAAACAAAAAAAAATCCAGGAGTTTTCCAGGATAGAACATACGAAATTATAAGAAACAGCAACTTCTACACTTGTAGACAAAACAAAGGGCGGCACGCCATCGGCTCGAAGGTCCCGGGTTCGATTCCCGGCAGGGGCATGGGTGTAGATTTTAACAGCTAAAGGCGAATCGTGACGGGCCGAAGTCCGAAGTTACTAGACTGGCCCATATAAAAATAAAGTTTACCAAATAAAGTTTTTACAAAACCTAACCATTACACTGTATGAAACAAATAGCATTAATATCGTGCTGTGGAAGCCTACTGAGGCAGCATTTGGATCCCCAGCGGCAACAAATCAGTTATTCCTCTAAGAGGTGTCTATCTTTAAAAAAATAAAGAAGTATTAGGTTAGGTGGTTGAAATGTATTAGGTGGTGGAGTACGACCCTAGCAGATGAACAGAAATTACGTGTGTTTGAAAATAAGGTCTTGAGAAAGATATACGGGCCGAGATAACTGGAGAATAGAGGAGACTGCATAATGAACTTGACGGACTGTACGACTCAGCCGATGTAATAATAATGAAATCGCGATGACTATGGTGGGCAGGACATGTAGCTCGGATGGGAGAAAAACGAAGACTATATTTTATCTTGGTTGGAAAGCCGGAGGGAAAGTGACCGTTGGGAAGACCGAGACGACGTTGGAAAAATGATATTAGAATTGATCTTCGAGAAGTAGGTGTTTGTGATGAAAATTGGCTTAATCTTACTCAGGATAGAATGCTACGGAGAACGTATGTTACCATGGCGATGAACTTGCGAGTTCCGTAAGCCACAGAGCAGCGTCCCGCGAACTATTTTCAAGTGCGGATAAGTTTTATTAGTTTGCGGGATCAATGACTCACCCTGCGCCTAGCAAAGAGCACCACCGCCTACCAGAGCGGACCACAGTTTGCGGAACGCTGCCAGAGAGTAAAGTAAATAAGGTCGTTGGAATGCATCAAAATATTCAGCTAGGAAATGAACAGCCGACATTAAATAATTAAAAAATTAAAAACAAAAATAGAGTTCTTTTGTACCTCATTTCGGGATCTGACGGTTGAGAGAGCATTTTCACACTTCTGATATATATAGATATGTCTAACTTATAATATTTGGAAGCTTTGTAAGATTACACTACTGAACGAAAAAAAAAAGGGAATTAAACGCTAAAAATAATACCTTCTTTTGGCAGGTAACTGTGTTATAACTTCCGATTTTAATCTCCTTATCATAAACTTTTCTTCTAATAGTAGCTGCAGCTCTCCCATATTAGAAGAACCAGTGAAATTCCAACCAAAATGATTCCTTTTGCCGTTGCAATATCGAATTCCAAACTCCTGAAAACTGAAAGAAAAGAAATAAGACTTTAATTTACAGATTGCTACATCAACACAAATAAAAATATATACTGGTATCAACTTACGGCTTACTAACGCTACTGACTACGTGCATCCCTGTTAGGGTAAAATGAGTGGGTGGTAACAGCACTATGGCTTACGCTCGTCCCGATACAAGGATCTTCGTCACATCTAAACGTCGCTGTTAATAAATAAATATTGTTAGTGTAAAGGACCAGAACAATGATTCCAAACTGAAAGCTGTAACGGGGTCTTCACAATACAATAAATAAAATATTAAAATTAGAACAGCAAATAAAATAAACATAATCTTTCGAAAACACGTCTTTCGAACAAAAATCAAGTTTCTCTACCATAGCAGAGCCATCCCCAATGAGGGAGATGATCATATCCAGGAGATACACTTTTCTCCAACGAAACTTGTTTATTTGCGGTAGCTATTCTCAACATGTTAGGGGAAAATAAAAGTTTCAGTTTGTTCTACAATGCAAGACTGCATTAACTTTGTAACACTGAGCTTTTGAATACATGAAAATATTGCATAGAGATTATAATAACCTTAGGAAATAATATTTTATATCAATAAAAATATGGTATTACAAAACTGAGGACTATGTCCTAATTCTCACGTGATGATAATGTTATTTCATTAAAGAAAGTAATGAGATTATGTTAGCGCCATGAATAATCACTAGTCCTTTTATTTTTGTTATCTCAATCTAAATACGCACTAAATATGTAGACGTTATATTTCTGCAATCATGGGAGTGGATATTGTTCTCGAAACGTCAAAAAAAGTGAGAAATCATTTGAAGACTTGCTTATCAACTCCGGTAAGTATCTTTTACAGCAGTTATTTCATTAACTGGACCTCGGAACTATTTAACACCATTGTTCCTGAGCCACGACCTCCCAAAGTTTAAGAAAGGCTAAAGTATAGTAAACTGATACTAAATCACTATACCTGAGGAAATACTGCGTGCTGAGAGCTGAAATTTGAGTATACAACTCTATGGGTCTGGAGAGAGCCGGGGTTCCTGTTAGCAGAATCGCCCGTTTTGCTTGCTTTAAGATTGGTAGCGCTGCTTTTGTTCTTGCTGCGTTGAAACTTTTCAGGAAATGCGATTCGTCCTTGGAAAGGAAAAAAAAAAAGGTAAATGTGATATGTTACGTAAGTTCACTAAACATAATCTTCTTAATGAAAGTTGGAATATATATTGTAATCATTATTTTACATACAGATACAACCTCTTAACCAATTCTATGCTACAATCTAACAATAACAGAGAATCAACTTTCCCCAAAACACACAACAGATATGTACAATACAAGCAAAGCACACACACAAATCTAAATAAAATGAAACTTTTGCCATCACGAAAGATTACGATCGGAAGCAACTCTCTTATATTACAATGGCAATACGAAAAAGATTGATCGCTGAATTGAGGAAAATCTTGGTGTATGAACATTAAATAGATTTTAATGGTGAGCAAACAAAACACGGAAAGAATCTCTTCAAGATTTTACATTACATTACATCATACTCACGCCTCTATATCCTATATCTTTTTCTTACAAACCCTTTACCTAGAAATATGAAATTCGCCATTCGACGCTTCTTCAGCTTTACCCATAGATGGCCAAAGTCCATAAATAAATTGTCTTTTAAAAAATAGAAGCCTCTTAGGAGATAAAATACTGTGTAATTACAATAGAACGAACTTCGTGAGGAACTTTCAAACGACGAACGAACCATGTTCGGAAAAGAAATGACAACAGTATCGAGTCCAGCGAATTTGAATTTAGTTACTCGCCTTTAAGTATGTATGACTAGGTCGTGATAGAGTAGGGGAAAGGACGCGAAAATTAGTCAACCAGGGCCTAACTTGAAGGTACCATTGCGGAATTTCCTGCTGTGACAGAAAAAAACTTGGGAAAACTTCAGTCAGAATCGTCGGCAGTTTGTATCGAACACAGGAGAGCTCCTGAATGCGCACCTAATGCTCTACCAACTGAGCTACGGCCGCTCGCTCGAGTTCAGAGAAGACTACAGGAATGGTAATCTATTTTACTTATCATAACACACATCCGGCATATTGTATTTATCGTAATATAACAAAAATACTGTAATGGTTAATATTCTTGTAATATGCTTTAATTTAAAATTCTGAACCTACTGTCAACAATTAACCACGGTATCTGCTTAGGAAATATTACAGAGGTCTGAGCCGGGGCTTGCCATAGAATTCCGTAATCCAGTTAACATGGTGGCAAGACTCAAGTTTTCGTGAGAAGTGGTACCGCATTTTCTGTGAGTACCGACATTCAAACCCCAACGTGGCTCGAATCACACGTTCGTAAGTCCTTTCTAGAGTGATCGACGAAAAAAATGGTGTTAGTTTGGTTGTAAAAGTGTTTGTTAAGTGTGTATTTTGTCAGATAGCAGAGTCTTTAAAATGCTTTACACGCGGCATTCTTCAGGTGCAAGATGGAGCCTGGAAATCATGTGAAATATATGGTAGGTTGTAACGAGAGGTGTCGTTCAATGAAGATAATTTTATGTAGAAAATACCTGAACTCTAATAATTCAATGGGGCGGATCTTTCCCTAGTTTAAATAATGAAAATACACAATTACATTTTCCTCAAATTGGATGAAAATTCTGAACACGGCGTACCTAATAGCGCAGGTATATAAAACACTGATATTGCCCGAACTTCGTCGAAACTGAATGAATTTACATCTAAAAAGTCGACTAAGCCCATACGCAACTTATGCAGCAACTTTCACTAAAAGCACAGAGCAAATACTGAGAAGGTCAATAAAACATACATCTGAACAGATGTTGAAGAGAGTACAGCTGTGTGGTCCCATCTTGGGACTGCTGGGAGTTGTTGATTCAGAATAAATTTTACTAACAAATCAAACTGTTTTCTCTTTTCACTGACACCGAGCCGCCATAGCTCAGTGGTAGAGCGTTAGCGTAGCATTCGGGAGGTCGTGGTTCAATCTCAGCGACCGACCTTCCTGACTGAGGTTTTTCCAGAGTTTTCCTTCAGTCACACCAGGCAAATGCCGGAATGGAACCTTCAACATAGGCCCTGGCTGACACCTTCTTGAATCCTTTCCCCTCCCCTATCTCAGCCTGAGCCTTAGATGCCAAAAGGCCTTAAATAACATTCAATTCAATTCTTTTCACTGACGTTACTGATGATCTGCAGAACCCTGGCTTCGACTCCAAACTGAAGTCCAGTCGTGTAGAGTCTGGGTGTCAAGAGCTGTAGTGATGAAGAGAGCACTTTGTATTGCCCGGCGGCCTTTTTATATAGTTCTCTGGATGACGAAATATACTGATGCATAGTTGTGCAATGCTATTCAAAGTATTGGCGTATGTCACTCTCGATTGTCCATAGTTGTGCAGTAGTTCTCAACTGGGTGCTCAAAGATGGCTTCATTTTGTTCAGGATAGCGGCCATTGCCATCACGATTTGAATATATGTGTGCCTATACCTCCATATACCTAAAGAGTTCGTGTTGAGAATATCTATCCATCATGTTTTATTTTGCTAAGAAATTTCATTACATGAAAATATCGCAAAATAAATACTTAAAATTAAAATATATAATTAAATGAAATTAAATACAAATTCGGTCTCTAGGGTCTTGTGATGAAGGTCGCGAACACGGTTCAGGAATGGAGAAGCGTGGCTTCTCCCGGCATAAATGTTTCCGTAGTCACACTAGGTAAATGTAAGAACGGTATCTATCTTGAATTAAGGCCTGGGACAGTAATTTTCCTTTCTTTCGCTCACGGATCGAGTAAATAGTACAATAAACAAGTTAGCGCTGCGAAACTAACAACAATCGCGAAAAATCAGGTCCCTTGATATTACCTCACACATAAACATTATATAAAAATAGACTGGCAACACTGACATCTTGGGTGTTTAGGGACGGGAACATCCACGGTGTTTTTCTATTGTCTATTAATGTTCATGCCAAGTTTTGGTGCGGATACATCCTACGGTATGGAAACAATATTTTTTAAATAGGTTGGCAACACTGACAACGGGGGTGGTTAGGAAGACGACGCTCACAACTTCTTCTATTGTGCCGAACAATGTTTATGCTAATTATAGTACAGATAGATTTAACGGAATTGAAGCAACTGAACACTGATTTTTTTTAAAACGGGTTAACAACACCGACCTAATCAGGATGGGTTTGCGGCTCCAAGTTAGTCAAGACCTTTCCAACGACACCTCACTACACCTTGTGGTTCCTAAGATTTTGTTTTTTGGCCATAGACGGACGGACTGAGTGGGATTATATAAGCTATTAGGATAAAATACAATTCTTTTTATAATTATGCGATCTCCACAATCTCCATAGACGTCGAACACATTTAAGATGTTTTTCATTACATTTCTGTTGCCACTATCAGCAAAACCAGATCTACTGTCACTGCCAACTTTATTGATCAGTTAATTAGAATATAAATAGAAAACAAATCCAGCAGAAACTTACTGCGATGACGACTCCGAAGCTCCGCTTCTTAAAATCGTCCACTCGACGACTGAGAAGATCGTACGAAACGATAACGATTTTGGCTTCATCCATAAAATCCTTCGAGGATGTCACAACAGTTACGTCTTGCAGTGAAACACTTGGCAGCCAATTTCTGATGGCTTCTAACCAAGAAAACCTACAAAGATAGAAAACGTTTTCTTCAGAGCCCAGCATCAAATATTGTTTTCAATGGAAATTGATCAATAGTATCTTACAAAGTTGAACTTTCATTTGCTATTTTGATCTGATCAAGTGAAATGTTCAAAGTGGACAACACAAAATAACTCACCCTTACCTATCAAAATTCCAGTTTAAGCTCCAGAAAGAGAAACGTTAATCAATAAGCATTTCTAATACCTGGATAATTAATCTGCACATTATTCCAATCTTTACGAATATGGAATTCGTAATGTCAATATCCTGTCTTAAAATATATGTTTCCAGTTTATAACGTCTCGCACCAGTTCTGCTATTTCCGTACAATATATACACATAATTTCTCTGCAGGAGATTAAAAAGCAAAATTCTTTATCAGAAAAGGAATAACGGTAGACGACGACTTTTCCTTTTCTTGTTACTATTCTGGGCCAACGGGAAAAACTCCCAGAGAGAGCGCGCGCGCGAGAGAGAGAGAAAATTAGTTTTCCTATGTTTAGCTCCTGTAGTGGAACTTTAAACTTAAGTGATTTAAGAGAAACAATTCATTTCTGCAAATTAGGTAAGGGCCAATCACTTCAGTCACCACCTTATACAGTGCGTGTCATAACTCCTGCCCCCCTCCCCCCCCACTTCTTTCGTTTCCAATTTTACGATAAAAAGTATGTATACGGTAGAGCGATGTATGTATCAACTGAATAAGGAAAGTGATATTTTTCTTATAGCAAATCAATGTTAAAATGCTCACATTCAGGTGAAACTGTGAAGATGCACTAAATATTGCTGCAAAACAATTTAGTACTAGATTTTCCAGGATCTAGATAGGCACACATACAGCCCGACATACTGTAGGGGGCATCCATCCCTTAAACTAATGTAAATACGCCACTTACCATTTGCTCTGAGATACCTACCAACGAGAAAAACAAATGAATCTACCACTGAAACGACGGAAACAGTTAGGGATGTCCCCTACCGTATGGTCTCGATTGGTGAATTGTTTCTAGGACATGAAGTGCAGTAAATCTGGAACTAAATTGTTTTAATTCACTCTTCATATTTTTTCGTTCTCCGACAGGGTTGCCAGGTGCCCCGTATTATACGGGATTTCCCGTATTTTGAAGTGAGAAATGCTGTTCCGTTTTAACGGCATACGGGACGCCTTTTCTCGCGTATTTAAACCTTTTTGCTTTTGCGATGATTACAGCTATGCATTTAGCGATTCTGCACTTCACCTGATTCTGTGAAATTTGACTTCCTCAGATGGCTGCGTTACATGCTCCCGTCAGCATCACTGAAGCCATTATATAACGTGATGCTGAATCCGGTAATCAAAGCTATGATGTGAACTTAATATGGGTGATTTTCTCCCTCTTTAAAACTAATTTAGATGCTGTACTAAATATACTAATACCTTTGTTCTGAGCATTCCTGGTTAAAACGCATAAAAAGATGAAGAGATGATGGGGATAAATGTTCAATAACTATGGTAATCAGAAATTCAAGTTTAAGTTAATTTTGATCATAGTTGCCAGGAACCTCAATGACTGGATTAAGGGAGATGCAGCGTTACTCGGAAGTGCTAATGTCGGGATGGGCGTAACCATAGTGCTCTTACCGTCTATAAAATTAATTTTAATTTTAATCGGAAGTGCTAAACTATTACGAGTTTTAATGTAAAGAAAAACAACGAAAGTAAAATAAATAATGTATGGAAATTTTAATACGTAGCAGCTGGTTAATTATCATAATTTATGGGCTTAAAATTCGATCATATTTTTTTAAGTGTGACCTTAAGTTTTTCTTTCTTTCCTTTCTTGCTTTTTTGTGTCGCGAGTATTGCATAATTATCAGGATGATGACATTTTCTTGAGTTAACTGTCATTACCTGTCCCGTATTGGCATTCTAAACCTGGCAACCCTAGGCTGTCCCGAGCACTTTAACATTGATTTCCCATAAGAAAAAAATATCAATTTCGGAGTTTTCACTGCGAAAAAAACGACGAAACGTTTGTCGAATATTTATGCACTTAACTCTATTCAACTTTTACGTATCTCCCTCATGTGCTTGCAAAATTTCAGCGGAAAAACATGGATTCTTTCTACACTAAAATTGGAAACAAGAAGGTGACAGGATGTTACCAAACGCACTGTATACGTACAGACTTTCTTAGTTCTTTAAGTTCTTTATGAGAAAATGATTTAATTCTGATTGTTTCATAATTTAATCAAAATGGATCCTTCGAAGATCAGAAACACTTACCAGACGGGACGATAAATGACTTCTGGAGATTCTGATATTCCCTTGTATTAACGCACAAAACATCGAACTAGATGCAATTCCCGATTGACACCTGAGCCTAATTTAAATCTTCCTCTGCCCAGAACAATCATGCGCCCAGAGAGAGTCATGACTACGTTAGAAGTTGGCAAACAAACTTCAAAACCTGTGAGCTCTGCGTTGGTCATTATTTCAACACGTGCACGTTTCAAGATCTTGATTGTCACTATCCTGGCGGCCAAAATTTGAAATTTCAATTTCAGATCTTTGAAATGGTAAAACTGAATGGCCATACTGTCATCTTACAAGAAACAATCTGAAGTACAATTTGTAACATGCTTAAGATTATTAATATTAACTTTCATTCAATTTTAATTTTTAAGGTTCAATTTACGTAATTTCTGGAAAACAAGCCAAGAATTCATAAACACGATGATTTATTTTTTATGCATAAACTGCATAGTCCATCTTTGTCCTTTTGAAAGGTAAGCTTTAAAGAATAATTAAAATTGTCGACTTAAAATCACGGGAGACTAAATATATGCAAGATGAATATTGATGACTAAATTATATACAATGACATTTTCAATATAATTCAAAATGGGAATAATCAGTAAAGCAAAAATAAGATACAGTGGAACCTCAATATATCGAACATCAAGGGGAACGAGAAAACTTCGATTTATCGAGGATTTCGATATACCGAGGTTCGATTTATCAAGGTGATTTCTGACTGACTGCGATATATCGAGGTTCACAACAACAAAAACAACGGTTATTGGATGAGTTTCTCATCACCAATTTGATGTAATTAAAGGGTACTGTATTTTAATTTTTAAAATGTCTGATGACAACGGGGGGAGGGGGGGAATTGCATGCGATAACTGTAAACAATGGTAGGGGTTACAAATTACAACATGAACGATTGTCGTTCAAAGAACGAACCGAGTTTCGTCTAAATACAGTCCAGTATTATAGATTTTATTAAAACAACTTCGATATATAGAGTTTTTTAAATCAAAACTTCGATATATAGAGGTGCGGTGCCAAGTCAAACAAGTATGAAAGTTCGAAATATCGAGGTCTTCCTGACCAGTTCTTCGATATATAGAGGTAAAAATACACATGGGAGTGATAGCAGGTTCAAGGGGAATGGAAGAACTTCCAAGGAATTCGATATATCAAGGTTCCACTGTACTTACATATATCATAGTTAAAAATAGAATGTGAGACAAATACA